>JAOTOL010001588.1:1797500-2025000 GCA_034440575.1 Imbricaverruca yamaguchii
AAAAATTTACGTAACCTTCTAAACTTCGGTAGCGTTTCGCGATTAACATTTGCTTGTAGTGAGCGGCCATGCTGGTATGCATGAGTCAAGTGGCACCCGGCTCCGTCAGCTATCCTGAGCCCGGGGCGATGCTTCATCAGTTTGGCAGCGCGGTCTGTTGTTGAGGGCGGCTGGGTCGGCGGCACGCGCCAGTGACGATCCGGTAATTCGAGGGGACGCGTGACCGGTGCTCGTGGTCCTATTACGGTGAGCCCTCTCTAGCAGTGTAAAATAATTGAAAATGTGGCCTGGAAATTCACGGTTAATGGAATTGTGCTATTTCATCCTTGTCTTAGGCTTTCACCATTTTGCCACATGATGTGTGGGCAGTCATCACACAACTGCTAAATAATGTAAAATGCATGTGACTGAAGTGAAAGGCATTCTGCTTTTTTAATCCTTAAGTGGAGATCCTTTATTTTCTTCCAATATTTCACTAATCCCAAGCAACTTCTTTCTCCATCCACACAGTTGATGGTGAAGTAATTTTAGGACATTGCTCTCGTTATTCGTGTCGGTTCGTTCGGTCGCCGACTACTGCGAATAAACACCCTTCCCCGTGATCGGCACTTACTTTCGGATCGGCAACTACATCACTTTCGATCGCATCCTCAGCTCGGGTTCACATATTGCTAACATTACCCGACGATGTTTCGGAACTTTGGCCGGTCTGTCGCAATATAAATGCTACCTGCCACCATCCGTCATCTTGGTGCTCGTCAATACCTTGGTTCTCTCTCAGATCCTGTATCGCATTTCGGTGTATGGTAATAGTGCCCAAACGAATAAGGCTAGGATTAAAACGATTATTAACTATGGAGCAAAGTTTATTTTCGGATGAACTAAAGTTGATCATGTCGCAGACCCGTTAGAGCACCTTCGCTGGATGAGCCCGGAGGACTTGATTGGTTGTTCGTTTTTACGACACGTTGACCGTTAAGTCATGTAGCGTCGCACATCTCTCACGCCGATTGGTCGCGGGCGAAGAATAGCGACAGGTGAGACTCGAACCCACACTTTTTAGATTGAGATGGGTAACTTACTCCTAGACTACTCGTCCCCAGCCCAGAGGACTTGGTCTCATACCACACGCTGTGCCTGCTTTGCAAGGTTCGCCGTCTGAAGGAGCCAGCTTCGTTAGCCGGTACCATTACCACGGTAGCCGAGCACCATGATCGCCACACCCATGGGAGAAACCACGGTTTCTAAATTGGGGTGGGGGACAAACCAGGAACGCGGTAAGTTTGGACAGGATAGAGGTGCCGTACCCCCCGAAAAAGATGTCCTTGGATTTATTTTTCTTATTTCATTCAAAAACATTTCACTCAAAAACAGATTGGGCTATGTTTTTATTCTAGTAAATATAGACACCCTTCAAATACTTCCCTGTTTTACGGGGAGATATTTTGATACAACCAGTTCTGATAAAGGGTATGACACTGACATGTGCCACCCGCATGGAAAGTGGCGTCCCTCCGGCCGGGAAAAGGCGACTCTTTGAAAAGGTTCCATTGCACCCGCTCAAATTGTTCAACCAAAGGCGCCCATATGAAAGAAAAGGGCACCTCGGAAAGAAAGATGCCCTTCGTGAAGGACGGAGGGCAACCCGCCCCTCGAATCTTTCAGCCAGAGGCTCCCCTCTGGGTGCTTTCGTAGTGGCGCAGCTTCAAAAAATGGCGTCCCTTCAGACAAGTGCCCACCATGACAACGCCCGGAACCGGCCTTGATTGCAGCATTACTCTCTCGCGGTATGAAATCCTTCTGGTTAAAAAATGGTGCGCATTCACGTATGGTTTCTCTTGCAAATTTCACAACTTCAGTTGAACAATTGTGGAAAGCTTGTACAGAACATCAATGTGGCAGTGCAAATTTGAAATCAGTGAAGCCGTCTGAGTAGGTTATGACGGATTTTTTGGGGGAGCTCCTGGTCATATAGGTGCCTGCTATCACAACGGCTGCAAATACAGATATTCATCATCCTATTCCTATTACACTCAATCACTATGCACACACCGGACCTTTGACGCGTTAGAAATTATTTCGATATCGCAACACACAACACAACATAACGTACGGCAAGCCACGTCGAATGACACCCACATAATGCAACTTAAAGCCACAGCGACGAAACGTGAGGAATTTGAAGAATTAATATAATCCTGATACTGCATCCTGATAGGTTGAGTCTGTGCTGTGTAATGCTGGATGTGGAGAGGAAAACTTTGGGGTAATCGAATATGGAGAAATTTTTATCCAATCTGCCAAATCACAATATCACCTTGTACTTGAGGTATTCCAAAGTAACAACCGAAAATTTTTCAATTTGCCGTCCGACCATTTTTTATTTTCTTGAAAATTTGTGTACCGGGGGTTTCAAGGGCGAACAAATTCATTTATGGTGAATAAAAGATTTTCCAAAAAATATTTTCCAAGATAGTTTTTGCAAATTTCTCAGTCAGTGAGGAGGCTTAACTTTGACTCGAGGGCTTAGAGCTATTTCATTGAACTTTTTTGTTGAATCGAGATGGATCAAGGAACAAGTTGGCTATCTCGGATTTTCGATTTTCAGTTCATCAGGACACGTGACTCCGTGACCTAGTTTTTGCGTAGTCGGCTTGACCATTTGGATGCTGAAATTAAAACTTTCGTGTGATGAGCATTTGAGCCCCATTCATGCCTTTTCATATACATGAAAAAAACGTTGGGTTAGACCTGCAAAAACACTTGGCTCTCGCAATGTTGACACAGCACGCTGTTTTGGACCTCTGCCCGCCGATAACTTCGCATCTAGTCGGCAAACTGTGTCGAAATGGTCCAGAGTGGCCCCTGGTGACGAAACCTGTCAGTTGGTTTCTGCTACACTGACATTCGGTCACAAGGTCACATGTCATTGGGCGTTCAAGGTCATCTGAGGTCACGCACACGTTTATGGCTATAACTTTGCCCCTAATTGAGCAAAAGAGCTGAACTCAACACAATTGTTTGTCACGTCGAGACTATTAGTGATACATGACATGACCCCGATAGGTCAAGTTGAGTCACGTAAACTGGCCAGGTTACCGATTAGATTCAACGGGGCCAGGGCATACCTATGGTGTCATCTT
The DNA here is from genome assembly GCA_034440575.1 of Imbricaverruca yamaguchii. Taxonomy (NCBI): domain Eukaryota; kingdom Metazoa; phylum Arthropoda; class Thecostraca; family Neoverrucidae; genus Imbricaverruca; species Imbricaverruca yamaguchii. The sequence goes on from JAOTOL010001588.1 coordinate 1,800,644, forward strand.
TGTCCATGGCTTGCTCAAAATTATGTTGTAGTATGCCGTTGTAATGTCTATGGTGCTGTTGGATGAATATTCCAGCTCTGGTCTCTACTCCCCTCCCCCTCTATAGGTCCGCGTCTACGTTCGACAAACATGGGGGTCTGGCCAGTGACCAATAGCATGCGCTTCAGACGCTGGAGACGCAAACAACGGATTTTTGACTGAGGCTTCGCACCACTAACGGCTACTTGTCAGTGGGGAGAGCAGTGACGCCGTGTGAAGATTAGTCAGCTGATTTGTCGAGTGTCTATAGACGTCCTTTGTTTCGAAGACGGGAACGATGCCTGCTCCTTTCTGCTGTGACTCGTATAAGCGGCATAAGAAGAAAGTGTACAAAGATGTTAGATTGGCACCCAAAAATCTGGTCCAGATAGTCTATGATCCCCGGCTACGTGCCGACAGTTATCTGTGTGATAGCGTCTAACGAAGGATCCAGGCAGCCTACCAGAAGAGGAAAATAGTCCAGGCAGTCAAAACATTTCTCGCCGGGCAGCTTGTGACAAAGATCAAGTTTTTCTATGCCACAAACGCGGAAGTGCAGAAGACTGAGCAGGAGCTGAATGACCACTTCACCAAAGCCGTGACGATCAAGGGAACACGAAAGCACCACAGGTTCTGCCCTGTGAGTAACAAAATAATGCGGATCCACGTCCTCTCAGAAGACAAGACTGGCAAGCATGTCAAGGTGTTTAAGTGATATGTTGGTGCGCTGGTATCGTATTCTATCGACAGGAATATGTCGATAGGCACCCGACATTGTACGTATAATCATGCAATCAGTACAAGAACACAAGGTCGTCAAACATGTCTTAAGTGTTGAAGTGATATGTTGGTGCGCTGGTGTGTTGATCTATCGATAGGTATATGTATATGTCAATAGGTGCCTGTAATTGTATCGGTGACCTGACCTCGGGTCACGTGACCTAACTTGACCCATCTGGGTCATCTCACTTATCACTGTAACCGTCTCGATATGACGAACACAATAGCATTAAGTTCAGCTGTTTAGCTCATTTAGGAACACAGTTTTAGCCACAAATATATTCGTGACCGCAGATCCAATGACCTTGAACACCTAATGTCAATGTCACCGTATGACCTGATGCCAGTATAGCAGTAACCAACCGACGGGTTTTGTCGTCGGGAGTCACTCTAGACCATTTAGAAACCGTATGCCAAATAGAAGCGAAGTTATCGACGGACAGGGGGCCCACACAGCGTGTTGTGTCAGCATTGCGATGCCCAAAAGTACTTTTTACAGGTGGAACCCCACGGTTTTTTATTTTTGTTTGAAATGGTCTGAATGAGGCTCAAAGCGTCATCAGACGAAAGTTAAAATTTCAGCATTCAAAAGGTGAAGGTCACGCCGCGAATGATAGGTCAAGAGGTCACGTGACCTAATAAATTGAAAATCGAAAATCCGAGATAGCCAAGTTGTTTCTTGATTCATCCCAATTCAACCAAAAAAAGTCCAATGAAATAGCTATCTTGGCCTCGGAGTTATGGGTCGTCAAAGTTAGGCCTCCTCACTGACCTTGGGAAATTTGCCAAGACTGTATCTTGGGAAATATTTTTTGGGGGATTTATTTTTGTTATCATAAATTGTTTGCCCTAGAAAGCCCCGGTACACAACCTTTCAAGAAAATAGCAAATGGTCGGACGGCACCCATAGATTGAGCTACCATGGAATGCCTCACTTTCTAGTGAATTCTGAGCACTTTGGGAGGGAGCAGTTCATTGCTAAACAGCACAACTCAACGTGGTGGTGGTGGATTGGAGTTTATGGGCGCGTCGACATCTAGGGTCATTTTGCGCCCATAACTGGACACAGCTCAACGTCAAAATAAGAAAATAATGACAATAATTTTCTGACTAAGACAATGTTCTGAAAGCCAAAAATCCAGCAGCAGCCTATTTCTTGAACCCAGGATAGAGGTCAGTATTTGGACAAGCTATAATCATCGGGTATGAGTATGGTTTTGGTCAATTTAGATTAGCTTAGATAAGATGCCAGAAAGGAGTCAAATAACCACATCTTCAACAAATCATGCTTACACCTGATGCAACTGAGAAAACGTTTCTTGTTGTCATAAAACACTGACATCAACTCTCCTGAGTAAATATTGTGCATTCACGGGATTTTCAATTCACTGAACTTTCTCTCAAACACAATGTTCATAACCGTCGGCTAACATTTGGTGTGCATGCTGGACAATATTTTTGGAGTTTTAAAGTTGTTTTTTTCTGCTTAAAAAAAAACGGGCAAGATTAGCTTAGATTATGCTTTGTTAGGCCAGGATTGTTTAGTTGGAAGTTTATAAAAATTAGTGAAATTTTCACATTAATATGACATGATTTTTCATGTTTAGTTTTTCTTCTGTTGAACATTATCTTAAATGATATATTGCCCAACCTCAAAGCCCTTTTTCATGTTAGTTTGTCTGCAAAATGGTTTTTTGAGGTTAAGTTAGGTTAGATTTCTTCATTTCTGAGGTTAAGTTAGGTTAGCCTAGATTACATTTTCCTATTTACTTATAAATTTTCAAAGTATTTGGACCATCTCATTAAGGTATGTGAACTGCTTGCAGCACCAAGTAAAGCCTCTGTGCTATACCTATGACATCATCATTGAAATTGAAAAGTAAGCACTTCCTGAGAACACAAGTGGTCGCATCTTCCAAATCCCATTCATAAACATAGCATACCAAAAAAAAATCCAAGCATTCCCAAAACACCTTTTATGACAAATTTACTGAAAAATAAACATAACCAAGTATAACCCAATCTAATCTTTCTTCTAAGAATCTGGTTTTTAATACAAAACATTCAAGTTTAAAACCTAACCTAGCTCAACATGTTCTTGATTTTATAAAAAGTTTGAATGCTTCAACTTTGTTTCAAATTTTTTTATTTAAACAACTCAAAGCAAAATCTGGTAAATTTGCAGCTATATGTAACTTCTGATTTCTGGGAACTTCACTTGCATGCAATGTTCATGAATGTGCTGAACATGTGACCACTCATTTCCTCTGCAAATTCCTCTGAAAATTCCTCGGAAAAAGGGGCATGCAGATGGACAATATACCATACAATAATGTTCAAGATCAGAAAAAATAATGTAACATAACACCATAAGATAGATCTACCCTAACTGTCCATGCAAGAAAGCATATCAATATTTTTAAAGAGGGGAAATTTTGTATTTTTTCTTTAAAAAATTCAAATTGAAAACCTAACCTAACATAACCTATGATAGCTGAATGTTTTGAGAGCAAAGGTTAATTAAATAATTTAAACAACTCTAACCAGACCTTACCCAAATATAACCCATTTTTATACCTTCATGGAGGTAATACATTTGTGAAACTTCTCATGGTTACCTTAAGCTGCTATAATATTGCCTAGCCTTTTATGCAAAGGATATTTTATTTTGAATTGAAAATTTCCTATTATTTCCCAGAAGTTTCCAAATAAAGAAACCAAGCCTAACCAAACCTGAGCTGTTTGAAGAAAAATCAACTGAAAAAAAAATTATTGCAACAAAAGGCTAGCCCAACCTAACTTAACAAAACCTAACCCCTTTGTGTGCTTCATGGGGGTACCTACAATGTGTGCAAAACTTTCTGTACATAGCTTACCCCCTTATTTGCATGATGTAGGTAAAATGCATGTAAAACCTGTCATTCTTTTAGTACCAGCAATACCAGCATAAATTAGTTTGGGTGCATAGTGGTAGCATCGGCAAAAATTGGCAAGGAGGTCCCTGAATCCACCAGTGATCTAGACACCTAGGTAGGTACTTATCTCGACATACACCGATAAATGCAAGTTTTAAACATGTAAGGACAGCCAACCACAGACCCCAATCCTTTTAAATACTCGTGGGTGGGTGGGTAGGTAGGTACTCACAATAATGCTGGTCTTGAAGAAATTCAGATAACTTCAGATCTTTTAAAACTAATATTTTCCTACGATCGACGACCTTGTCGCAATGTCGCAATATTGTCCATCTATTTTCACGGGTCTGAAAAGAATGACACACAACATACGACCTTGAACGACACCAGCTTTGATTCAAAACAAACTGAAGACTGTGGGAACTGGGGGAGAAATCCTACCACACTTCAATTTCACCAGTTTCAACATAGAAACTCCCACCACACTTTACCAGTTCAGTATAGATAACATTGGGTTCAGGCCCCTGTCATATCCATGCCTTCCTGCGTGTCGGCTCGAATGGTACAAATGACGTCATATGGTGTACCACTTTGGGGCCGTTTTAATCGTTTCATGCATTTTAAAATGGAAATATTTTCAATTCAACTCCCTCGGGGCGGAGATGCCCGAGTGGTTAAGGTGTCTGGCTGTGGGTACCAAAGGTCCCGGGTTCGACTCTAGCGGTATTCAGGACATTTCCCAATCCCGCGGCCCACCGGCGAAACAGCGTGGGCGGCGCCATTAGCCGTGAATGTGCATAAAATGTGTTGTGAACCAACCAATAAACAAACAATTTAACACTCTTTCTAAATCCCATATCACGTCTGTGCTTTTAGAATCGTGTTGAGCTGTTATTTTATCATCCTCAGTTAGGCTGCGAATTAGGCAACGACCATCACGAATGCAGGGTTTTAGGGGCACACATTTTCTCAGATGCTTAGATGGCGCAGTTGAGTCATAAATAGCGCAGCTGTTTACATAGCTTCCCCGTAGGTTGCTTAATGCTTCGTTTTATGTCTGTCACACCTTATGTTCGATGTACGTGCGTTTTAGTCGTAGTTTTATTGTATAGTGTTCTGTTGTGGTGTGTCTTTATCATCTGGAAGAACGACATGGAAAGAAGAGATTGTCAACCAACATGCTTATGTTTCCAAGAGATGAAAATGATTATAAGACCTGGTTGACAGTGAAAAGGAGCTGATGGAGTTCATCCAACCAGCCCATCCATTTGTTCCAACCACTTTACCTCTGATGATTATGGTCCTGGCCACGGATGCAGCTGAAAATAATGTGTCAGCACCTGCTTTTTCTGGTATCATTCCATGAGTTAGCCTGACTATCAGATTCGTATGGTATGGAGTGCTGCATCATGCTCGTCTGGAATGCTTGCTGCATTTTGGAGCATCTTAGACATCAAGACACAAAAGATCAGTGTGACTATGAGCCACAAGCCCCTTCTTGGTTGCACTCTGAACACTCAACCAGTTGCCCTCCAAATCCGTCGATCAGCCCTCCGTGGAATACTGAAAAGCAAGCCCTCTCTTCTTGTAATAATTGCCTATGGTGTTTTTGAAGATGTTCAATGTGCTGCTACTGACAATGGTTCTTGGCATCTGGTTCCATTGTTCTATTACCCTGTTGGTGAAGAAATACTGTCTTAACCTTGTCCTGATGTAGTTAACTTTAATTTTGAATTGATGACCTTTAAGTGCGTCATTTCTGTTAGATTCAAATATTTACCTGATATATCCATCCTCCTGACCATGAACAAATATAAAGACCTCAATGAGTGCTCCTCTCAACTTTCTATATCTAAGTAAAAACATGTTCAATTTCTTCAATCTTTCCTCATATGCCAGGTTGCTTATGTCATTAACCATTTTTGTAGCCATATTTTGTACTCTCTCTAAGCGAACAATCTTTCATAACTAGGAGCGAAAGCTTGGACACAGTATTCTAAATGTGGCCTGACATGCCAGTAAAGCTTCCTGATGGCTTCCTCACTTTTGTATGATACATTCCTATATATTTCCCCAAGCATTCCCAATGCCTTCTTCCTGGATTCTTTCGTCTGTTCTGATGCACCAAATCTTGTGTTCAGAATAACACCAAAGTCCTGCTGAATCACCGATAGAACCTGGCCACCGCCATCAAATATGGAGCCTTCATATGTTGCTTACCTTATCTTCGTATCTTATCTTTGTATAGCTAAATAAAGAACCAGTTCAATTAGTTTGATGCCACTTCTATTCACCTGAAATTTAACACGACCATCAGCAAACTGGGACTGGAGCAGGACGGCCTTGCCGTCGTTGCCGGTTTCGTCGCCTACAAAATGATGCGTCAATACACCGCTTGGCTGTCCGACGTCTGAAGCACCGGAGGCGCTCCTGGCCGTTGTGTCCAGCTCTTGGTTAATCACCATCGGTCGCGGCGGGCGCTGCATGCCACATACGTGGTAGAGGACGATGCCAAACCAGTTCAATTCTGATGTCTGCTTCATCATGGACTCAACCTGGGCAGGCGACACCAACATCGTGAAACCCGGGGTGGGCATCATTAGTAGCCGGCAGCCGAAGCTAGGAGTGTGGCTAGTTGTGTGAGACGGAGGCTGACTCGAGTTAGGCTGCATGTGCGCATCGGCTGGTTACGCAAGAACTCTGCTCGGCAGAGCGCAGGGGCGGGCATCTAGGCAGGTCCGCCGTCATGTCACCAGGCAGCGATAGGATGTCCACTCTCACACTGCCGGCCATGTGTCCAGGGGCGTCGCCACCTGGTGGGCAGAGGGACAATTGTCCCCCTGCCGTGAGACTGGGGGGGGGCGCCGCTCCCTGAAATTTGAGGCCCCCAGGACGAAAAGGAGGCCCTCCAGGACGAAAAGGAGGCCCTCCAGGACGAAAAGGAGGCCCTCCAGGACGAAAAGGAGGCCCTCCAGGACGAAAAGTAGGCCATCCAGGACGAAAAGGAGGCCCCAAAGACGAAAAAGAGATTATACAAATTAGGGGCCTCCTCCCGGAGGCCCCTAATTTGTAAAAAGAAGTCACCTAGGAGAGGGTAGGAGGCCCCAGAAATCAAGCGAGTGCCAAATATTGACACAGAGGCCCTCCAGGACGAGAAGGAGGCCATCCAGGACGAAAAGGAGGCCCTTCAGCCCTCAGTTTCCCATGCCCGAACCATACTAAGGGCCTAAAAACAATAGGAGGCCCTAACACAATGGAGGCCCCTTTTCTGGGAGCAGGAGGCCCCCTATCGATCTCGCCCCCCCTGGAAGAATTTCGTGGCGACGCCACTGCATGTGTCACCGTCTCTGCTGTGGGTTGTGTCGTGTCGCTCGGTTCTGCCATTTGTAACCGTGTTTGTTGGTGCCACCGTGACCAGGGGCGGACTGGCGGCGCCTCCTGTGTTGCCCGTTCTGGCGGCATTTTGCATTGGTTTCATGCCGCCCGATCCTGCCATGTTGTTGGCGTGTTTTGCTGTTGCCGCTGGCCACTGACGGGTTGGCGGCGCTCCCTGTGTCGGCCCGTCCTGGCGGCACTTGACTCTGTCGTCGTATCGCCCGATCCCACTGTCCTGTTGGCGTGTTTTGCTGCTGCCGCTATGACCAGGGGCAGACAAGCTGCGCCCGTCCTCGCGGCACTTGACACTGCTACCGGCTCTGGTACTGCTATGAAACAGGAGTGTCGTACACCATTTCATTGTTGCTCATTGATTTGAAAGAACGATATACAAAGTATCTGCTCCACGAACTTCGATTGTGATCCTTCATTCATGCTCTGAATCGAAAACGGCACATAAGCCGACTGGGTCGACTACGCGGACGTGTAGGAGTGTTTTGAATCATCCAGATCTAGTTCTGAACGCATTGTTATGGAATGTCAATACATGCCTGACCACTTTTAGCACCCCATGTCTGACCGCTTTCCAGTCCGTCCGCCAAATGTAAACTCCGAACTAGAGTCAAATTTTACATACTTTTGAGATGGGTCAACCTCCGCTTACGACTGGCGTGAGCCCACCTCCCCCAATCCATAGGCCTTCCTGTTACCTCCAAGCATTGCTTCTCCCAAATCGTTTTCTGGAAGTTCCACCCATGTTGCTGAGCTGGTACGGAAGTTCACAGATGCCCCCATAAGAGGAATGTCTGCCTCTCACGTGCTCCCCATGGTCCTGTCGATCTTAAAAAAGAAACGATTGTTCCCTTCCTTGCCTCCCCTATCAGGGGCACTGTCACATATAGAGGGGTTAAAAGGCCTTTCGGTCAATTAATTTTGGCATGCAGCACCATAAGCCCAATGCTAAATTTAATGTACATTAAGGGACTCGACCCCCTCCCCTCCTCATTCCATCATGGCGACGACCACACTTCAGGTACGTCCTTACTGCATTTCGCCGCGGTAAGATGATAATTCTCTGCCATAGTTCACCTGTCCTACCTCGCTTTGTACGTTCTTCCGGGTATAATGTGTATACAAGGTATTGGAGATCCCTTCAGGGACTATGACGCGCTAAGTTTTGAACCTGCACATCTTAAATCCTCATTTTATCCCCCGTACTATGCTTACGCTGCGTATATTTTTGACCGCCAGGTGTCACGGTGGGAGGACGTCCGTTGGAGCTCCAGCTTTCCAGATAAGTCGTTGCAGAACAAGGCAGTACTCTAGTCTAAGCTGTGGATAGGTGTTTAGCAATTACTTCTGTGATAACATTCCATTAGTTTTTATGTGATAAGCATTTTCGTATCATGCAAACTATACTATATCAACCTAGCGACGCTGCCGTGCGCCATCTTCTTTTTCGGCGAGGCCTCGTGGCTTTAGGCGTGTTCTCGTCGCTTCCATTTCTGTAGTGGGAGATATTACAAGTGTGTAGATTTCATAAGTACATTAGACAACATTCATACTATCCTAACATATTTTATTTATTTTTTGTTGTGCATAGTGTGTCTGGTGTTGAAGTTTAAGAAAGGGTTTAATTGGCAGTAAGTTGGTGGTATTAATAAGTGTTGTGTGACTGTTCATTTTTTCTGTCTAGCTATAAGTGATATCAAAAGGGATATTCATATAGTTGTCTACTTGTGTAGAAGACAATGAGATTATACATTTTGTTTATTTATTATAAAAACAAAATAAAACAATTGTTTAATAGTTTCTGCTTAGCGTGTTGCTTTTGAGGTACTCAGATAATTAACTGACAGTATAGGAGGTAGCGATTTATAGTGAATGATAGTTCGCTTTTTTGTCGGTTGTTTAGCGAGATAATGTGAATATAAATCTAGGCATAAGCTGCAGTGTTCAGGATGGTTTCGACCAGGATGCACGCACTAGAGGAAAAGATTAGGACCCTTAAGGCAGAGCTTTCCAAGCTCAATGCTGCCCTTGTTGCACAGGGTAGGCAAGATAAAGCAACAAGGGGTCACTCCGTAGCAGGGACATCATATGCCCAGGTGGTCGCAGGCCACCAGGTAGCTGAGGCTTCCCCTACTGTGGAGGTGGCTGGGATCTCTCGAGGGGTGAGTGTTAATAGTGAACAGAGGGGTAGTTCTGGTAGGTCACAGGAGGGGAAGTGGCATGAGGTCAGTGGGTGGAGGATTTGGAGACGCGAACCTAAGGAAAGGGTCAGTGAATGGCAGGTGGCAGGTGGTAGGAGCGGGAGGAAGTCTAGCCGAACAGCCCAGCGGGCAGGTATATTAAAATCAAATAGGTTTCAGGCATTGGATGACTGCCCCGAGGATAGTAGTAGTAAGGAGTCACTGTTGGTCGTAGGAGACTCGTGTGCCACATTTAGAGCGGGTATTTTGTAAAGCTAGGAGGGACAGGAGGTGCATCTCCAGGCCTGGTGCCAAGGTGAAGGACCTGGTACCTGTGGTGGCACAGGTCACCAGTGATCACCAGTTTAGTACGGTCATGTTGCATGTAGGGGTAAATAACATAGGTCCTGCTAGGAGTGAGGAGCTTCTGCGGGAGTATAGGGCCCTTCTGGCCACCCTGAAGGGCACCAATAGTCATTGTAACAGGAATTTTGCCTAGGGCTAGAGCCTCCCCTGAGTGGAGCTCTAGGGCACTGGCAGCTAACGCCAGGGTATGAAAGCTCTGCCATGAGCTAGGTTTTACATTTGTAGACGAGTGGAGCAGGTTTTATGCATCGTGGGACCTCTATCAAAGGGATGGCCTGAACTTCTCTGAGAAGGGGGTCCATGTGTTAGGCAAAGTGTGCGAGCATGTCCTTCAGGGAAACTAGGAAATGGGGTGGGGAGGGATGAAATTTGCCAACTCAGGAATATTCCAATAGTGTCAGCCAAGGCAATAGAACCTCAAAGTCTGCAAATAGGGACAGCAGCAGTTCAAGGGGACAGTGATGGTTCATCTAGTGATAAAAGAACTCCTCAGTATGAAAGAGCCAAAGGTGGTTATGGAGCATTTGTTAAGTGTGATGTTTAATGCTCAGAGTATTCGTTCCAAATTTGATGAGTTCAAGTGTTATGCTGCTGAGGAGGAACCAGATTTTGTTTGCATTATGGAGGAATGGGTCAGTGAAGGGTATTTTGGTGATAACTTGCAGGACTATGAGATCCAGGGATACAATACGTTTTCGTGCAATAGGGGTCCAGCAATGAAAGGGAGTGGTGTAATGCTCTATATGAATAGCTTATTTAGTTCTCAAAGTAGTAGGTGGGGATAAAGATGTGTCTGTGGAGTCCATTTGACTTGATGTCACTGTGGGAAACGGCAACAGCAATACTCTTAGGATAGGAGCTTTCTACCGATCAGGAACCCTGCCACATTCTCAGCAACTGGAGCTTGACAAGGTGATTTGTGAGGAAGCCAGTAGAAACTTTAAGAGGAAGTGCCTTATTCTTAGTGACTTTAATCTAAAAGGTTATGGAAATGCTGGTGTTGGCTCCCATCATGCAAAATGTTTAGGAAATGCCTTGAAGGGGACCTGGGGAAATTATCAAGGATAATTTGGTAAAGGTTCCAAGTTTCAACAGAGCAGACTTTGACTGCATGAGAGCGGCTTTAAGTGCCATAAGATGGGAAGAAGAATTCTCCAATTTAAATGCTTGTGAAATGTGGGAAAAGTTCAAATCTTACTTGAAGGAAATTCAGATTAGACATGTCCCCCAAAAGCAAAGACGCAAAAGAAGGGTAGGAAAGCCAGCATGGCTTACACCAGACTTGATAAAAGTAATTAAGGCTAATAAAACTGCATTTAGAGTCTTTAAAGAAGCCTCAAATGTCGTTAATCTAAAGGCGTATCGAACAGCTAGACACTGTGAAGCAAAAAACCAGGGCAGCAAAGCGAGCAAAAGAACTGGATTTAGCTACAAACTGTAATGGGGACAGTAAAAAGTTCTTTAGTTTCTACAAGCTGAGTAAAGTTTCTAGCACAATTGGTCCACTGGAAGTAAACGGGACTACATTGGGTGAGGATAGTGAGATGGTTGAGGAGCTGAGCAAGCAGTTTAAATCAGTGTTTACATTCGAAGATATGACCAATCTGCCGACCGTATACCATAGTTCAGTGACATGTGATCTGATAAATGATGTTGATTTCAATGATAGTGATGTTGTTTACAATCATATCAGGAAAATAAAGCCAAACAAGGCAGCAGGACCTGACGAAATTTATGCTAGGGTATTGCGGGAAGCTGAAAAGGAACTGGCATTTCCACTTAGTAGAATATTTTGCAGATCGGTTTCACAAAATGAAATTCCAACCGATTGGAAAGGGCAAATGTAGCTCCTATTTTCAAGAAAGGAGAAAGAGGGAAAGTTGAAAACCATAGGGCAGTAAGTCTCGCATCCCTAGTCTGGAAGGTACTTGAATCAATTATCAAGGATAGAATAGTTAGTTATCTGGAAGGTAGCAGATTGATTCAAGATACTCAACATGTGTTTAGAAAAGGACGATCGTGTCTCACAAATCTCTTGGACTTTTTGAACTTCGCCACAGAACAATTTGATCAGGGAAATCAGGTCGATGTAGCATATCATGACTTTAGTAAGGCCTTTGACAAGGTACCCTATAAACGGTTAATGATACAGCTTCAGTCCCACGGTATTGCAGGTAGCATCTTAAAATGGATAGAGTTGCGGCTTTCAGATGGACAGCAAAGAGTGATGCTAAATGGTACAAAGTCATCATGGCGAAATGTTCTTAGTGGAGTACCCCAGGGGTGAGTACTGGGGCCACTACTGTTCATTATATTAGTAAATAACATTGAAAGTGGCCTAAGCAGTAAAGTTTTGAAATTTGCGGATGATTTGAAGGTCTTTAGGGAAATAACAGGTCAAGATGAGCATATCTCGCTGCAAAAAGACTTAGACGAACTTGTGAAGTGGTCCGAAGAATGGCAAGTGAAATTTAATTTTGATAAGTGCAAAATCATGCATGTAGGTAAGCAGCATATGAAGGCTCCATACTTGATGGGTGGCCAAGTGCTATCAGTGACTCAACAGGAGAAGGATTTAGGTGTTATTCTAAAGACGAAACTGGGGGGGCATCAGAACAGACCAAGGAAGCCAGGAAGAAGGCACTGAGAATGCTCGGGGCAATAAATAGGAATGTATCATATAGAAGTGAGGAAGTGATCAGGAAGCTTTACTGTGCATTTGTCAGGCCACATTTGGAATACTGCATCCAAGCTTGGTCTCCTAGCTAGAAAAAGATTGTTGGCTTTTAGAGTACAAAAAAAAATGGCTACAAAAATGGTTAATGGCGTAAGGAACCTGGCATAGGAGGAAAGATTGAAGAAATTGAATGTTTTCACTTAGATATAGAAGGCCGAGAGGAAATATCATGCAGGTCTTTAAATTTGTCCATGGTCCGGAGAGGGGATAACTTGGGGAAATGTTTGAATTGAACAGAAATGATGCAATTAGAGGTCATAAATTCAAAATTAAAGTTAGCCACAGCAGAACAAGATTAAGGCAGGCTTTCTTCACCAATAGGGTAGTAGAACACTGGAACGAGCTGCCAGAAAACATTGTCAGTAGCAGCACATTGAACATCTTTAAAAACAGCATAGACAATCATTATAAGAATAGAGGGCTTGCTTTTCAGTATTACAGGGACGGCTGATTGACAGATTTGGTGGGCAACTGGTTCAGTGTACAGAGTGCAACCAAGAAAGGCCCTTGTGGCTCATAGTTGCACTGATCTTTTATGTCTTTATATTCGGCAGCGTATTAGCGGCTTGGCCCGTATTAAGTGTACCCCTGATGACGTCATATAAGAACCTGCGCAGAGAGCAGTGCAGTAGGGATAACGCCACCTCGCATATATTGCCTTGATTGGGTCTGTTGCGGCGACCTCATCAGGAATAGGTTGAGCTTCAGCCAGAATAGCTCACCCAGGCCGAGGCGTCGGAACGACCGGTAGAGTTTTGTCCTTTAATCAGCTGTTGGTGGTGATATGGCTGTAGCGTTATTTGGCGCATATGTGCAGAACGGTGGCATCCTCGGTCGCTCGCTCCGTTTTTGCGCATAGCTGTGCCGATATTTTCTATTGATTGATGTACTTACTTGCTGTTGTGAAACCCCGATAAATTTCATTGTACAGCAGCTATTCGAGGATGAATAAAACACGCTGCAAGCTGTTTTAAAAAAATCCGACTCCGACTGGGAAGCTGACGCACAGTGGATGACGATGGCTTGTGCTGCTTTTGGAGCCCAAAAATCATTTATTTCACGGGCTTTTATTTCATCTAGACAGTTTCAAATGCTGTGTAGGCAGCTACTCGTCTGGAGGGAATCATTTCTTCAGAAAGGCGCTGTTGCGGCAGTCCATCGACGCTCTCGTTTAGTATAGTATTCTTTAAGTGAGGAAAAGGGACTGCACTGGAGCATAATGAATGAGCGTCTTTTACGGGGTGGGGCACCTTGGGACGAAAAACCGTTTAGCGAGGGGCATTCGAGTAGTACGGTGTACTTGACGGGTTACCCGTTCGAGCAGGGGTGTTGCTTTATACATTTCTGAGTGGGCAAGTGCCAACTAGTGTTGCTTTTCCCTCTCCCAATAATTTTAACTGCTAGCATTCGGCTCTATGGAGTGTGACCTCCAATCCATTTTTACTTGGCCATTGCCTTTACATGCCCCTCCAAATAATTTTCATAAATAGTCAAAGCCCGTGTGTCAGAGGGAATCCACCTTCCCACCTCCCCAGCATGCCCCCTCAAATGCACGCAAATCGGCATGCATGTCTGAACGTACAATTTACGCATCAAATTTCAAACTCGCATCGCAATTTCCACTTGGACATTGGATGCTCCCGAAGTGCACTGGAGACGAAGTTGTGTAGATGGGACATAAAACATGGGTGACTGCTCATATCAATCACATATCCCATGTGTCTTCGATTTCATCTCCCCAAAAATAGTTCTAAAATAAATAAAGTACGACTTATAGGACCTAGTGACTGTGCTCATGGCCTAAGTCCAGTTAAAAAACTATTTTATTCTGAACGCTACTGTCGCGGCGCGTTTGTCGTATTCCGGGTTTGCGCTTCCTTAATCGCCGACCGGCCGGATTAGATTTTCCTCATCCGGTTAAGGTTGGATGAGGGTGAACCTATTCCGGATGAGGCGCTGGAACAGGCGGTAGAGGAAATGGAACCTCAACCTATTCCGGATGAGGTCGCCGCAACAGACCCATTGATTGGTTATTTAGGCTTAAGGGCGCGCCGACTATGAGGTTATTACGGGGTATGAGCCCATCTTGGTATGAAAATCGGTAAATTTGTGTTTGAATGTACTTTATGAATTCTTGGAATTTATCTTCCAAGTACAATATCTCGCTAATGGGAAGAATCTCACGAAGATGACACCACACATTTTCTGTGCAAATGCTTACTTTCCAGTTTGTGAGGAAAATAACACTAAAAAGGGCTTTGTGTTAGCTCACATAGTGTAAGTAATGATTAAAATTATAATGAATGTGAAACAGGATCTAAACTAACATATAATTTGGAGGAAACTAGCAAGAAACTAGCAAATAAATGCATTGCGTGAGACGAAATGTACGACCCTCAATATACCAGGAGGTGCTGGGTTTACTCAACATCAAAAGTAGCGTTAGGGATCATGCTATATTACTCAACGTTTCGGCCAGGGGCCATCATCAGGAGTGATGATGATGATGATGATGATTTGACTCCTGATGATGGCCCCTGGCCGAAACGTTGAGTAATATAGCATGATCCCTAACGCTACTTTTGATGTTGAGTAAACCCAGCACCTCCTGGTATATTGAGGGTCGTACATTTCGTCTCACGCTATGTCTAAAACCCAGGAGCATCTAAGAGCCATTCTTCGTTGTATTAAACAAATAAATGCACTTCCATTTGGAGGAAAACAAATAAAAAATCGATTTCCAAAGAATCCAACCCAGCTCAGCCTAAGCAAGCATAACCCGGTTTTAAAGAAAAACAACTCTGATATTTTTGTTCTGCAATGGTAGTTTTGCAAATCTTTTCCACTTTGAAAACCTAAACCCAAACCGAATATAACCCATTTATTTGCCATATGAAGGCAGAATTTGTGTAAAGCTTGTCTTGTGCACAATAATAACGGAAATGCAATACTGTTTTGCGACCACCGCAGCCACATAGCCTAGCGTCGGAGTGCAAAACATCGATAAATAGGTGATGGCCGTCAGTCGCCACCAGGCCCGCACCCAGGATTTTTCCATGGGGGGGGGGGGGGACGGACCGAAAAGGGCACTTGGGCGGCTCCAAAGGGGCACTTTGCGGCCCGGGGCACACTAGAAGGTTTGTTGACCGGGGTAGGGGAGGGGCGTGAATTTACCATGTCGCATAGGACAGGAAAGGGCACAGGGAATGCCACTTTTTGCCAAAAAGGGCAGTTTTGGGCCAAAGGGCACCTTTGGGCACAGGCGGCGGACATAAGGCAGGTGATTTTTGGGCTAAATTTTGGACATTCCGGCCAAGAGGGCACTTTTCGGTCAAAAGGACACTTTGGTCTCATGGCCCCCCCCCCCCAGTGCACCACTGGTCGCCACGTTTCAAATGCGAAACGACCGGGGGAAAAATTAAATCATAGAGCACTTGCAGTATTCATGTACACCCATATATATATATATATATATATATATATATATATATATATATGTATATGTATGTATGTATATGTATGTATGTATGTATATGTATGTATGTATGTATATGTATGTATATGTATGTATATGTATGTATGTATGTATGTATGTATATGTATGTATGTATATGTATGTATGTATATGTATGTATGTATGTATATGTATGTATATGTATGTATATGTATGTATATGTATGTATGTATGTATGACCATCAGGGGCGAATATGGGTAGGAGTCACTTGTGAAATTGGACGTCCCCCAACTGGCGATTCCGCTTGTTCGGTATTGCTGTGTACGAGATGATTGATGCACCAGGCACTGTTCTGAACCCCATAAGTGACTTTTTTGGTTGCGCCCCTCCTCACAATGACAGATGGTTAATACTTTTAGAACACTTGACAAAGTCATCACATAATCGACATGCTGGAATATGATATCTATAATAAATATAATATATTAAATATATATGATAAATATATCGGCAGCATGCAGATATATTTGCAGCAAAGCAGGATATCTCGCCAAACCAGGGGAGGCCAAGTTCTATTTTTCAGATTCAGTTGGAAAAAAAAGTTGACGGAAACAGGGAACCAGACCATGGACGCCCGAACTCTTGATCCGTTCGGTACCCCCAGCCAGCATGTGCGGTGCAGTCATTCCCCGGATATCTCGAAAAGCGGAAGGGGTAGCGCACAGCAACCCCGCTACTTCCTACCTAATTTTTCACTCATACTTAGATCTGCTCTCACATACTCAGCCGTGCACCCACCATAGCGTATGAATTTCCGCGTTTGGGTACATTGGTCTTGGACAATGTTTCAATAATTTACTGAAACCATATTTGGCCACCTAAAACAGAATGTACTATTTTTGATGTTAAGGAGCGGAGGGGTAGCGCAGACGACCACCTCACCACCTGTACATCCCTGCTTGCTTTGAAGCTGTTTTCGGAAAGCTTCAAGCTTTACCCTAACTCGCAACCACATATCGTTACCATCCCTTCATTACCATGAAAAACCATTGCCCGTTCTCTTCAGTGCCATGCTCAAAGCCGTCGTGTTTACGCCCTGATGTACCTACCCCAGTAATAGCCTGAAAAAGGTCGTTCTAGAACCACCTCTCCAAACTCCCTCAACATGAATAGGTGCCTCGATGCCTGTGAGCCTGCTCATGTTATACCTGGCACGCTTGACATGACTGAGGGTAAACGTCTTCGCCTTGCACCGCACAACAGGTTACTAACACAAATGAGACATACCATTTGATGCTGTAAGGTGAACCTGAAGACAAAATAATAGTTTATCTACACAACCAGGTGGTGCATTGCACATAACGACCACAGCGTAATAGGTACGTCCCCGCCCGTCCGGAGCACAGGGGCGTTGCCACCAGGGGGAGGGGGCAGCGGGGGAAATTGCCCCCTGCCGTGAGACTGAGGGCGCCGCCCCATGAAATTTGAGAAGGCCCCAGGACGAAAAAGATGCCACAGGGCCAAAAGGAGGACCCAGGACAAAAAGGAAGCCCCCAGGACGAACAGGAGATTCACAGGACGAAAAGGAGGCCCCAAGGACGAAAAGGAGGCTCCTAGGAAGAAAAGGAGATACCACAAATTTGGGCCCTTCAGGAGGCCCATAATTTGAAAAAGAAGTCACCCAGGGAAAGGTAGGAGACCCCAGAAATCAAGAGTCCCAAAAATTGGCACAGAGGCCCCCACAATTGCATAGGAGTCTCAATACGGCAAGGGAGGCCCAAGAAAATGAGAAGAGGTCCTAAGCCGGAAAAAAGCTAGTGGATATGAAATGAGGTTTCGGAGCAGGGACGTCGCCACTGGGGTGGGGGCAGCGGGGGAAATCGTCTCCACCCCCTGCCCTGAGACTTGTGGTGGACGCCCCCTGCAATTTGAAGAGACCACTATACGGAAATGCATAGGACAAAAAGGTGAGCAAGGAGCCCGGAGGGACAGAAGATTATGCTGTCAAGGAGGATCCAAGACTGACAATGAGGTCCCCAGGAAATATAATCAGGCTCCTATAAGAGACGTAGAACAGAGATTGTGAGGAGGCCCCCAGGACGAAAACGAGGCACACAGGACGAAAAAGAGACCTCCAGGACGAAAAGAATGCCACCGAGACGGGCAAGAAACCACCCAGGGTTGCACGAGAAGGCTTCCAATGGGTGGCAGGATATTCTTAATTTGGAAAACTAGGCTCCCAAGATGGAAGAGAAGGACCCTACAATAGAAAATAGTGAAGAGATAATTATCCGGACGCAAGAGGGTCCCCAAGATGGGTAAGAAGGTCCCCCTAGGAATGAGAGGCCACTGAAACCAGCCAGATAAGACCCACATTTTAGATGAGTACACTAGAAGAGATGATCTAGGTTGATTGATTATTTGGGGAGAGAATCTAGGAATAGGACACACAAGCAACCTGCTAAGAGGATAATGAGGCTCCAAACACAGATGAGGCCTCCAAGACGTGAAAGGAGTTCCATCATTTTACAAAGAAGTTACCTAGGGGAGGGTAGGAGGCCCCAGAAATGAAGTCTGCCAAAAATTGGCACGGAGGCCCCAAAAATTGCAAAGGAGGCCCAAATACGGGAAGGGAGGCCCCAGAAAATGAGAGGAGGCCCTAAGACGGAAAAGAAAGACAGTGGATATCAGATGAGGTTTCGGAGACGCAGAAATAGGCACTAAAACGAGTAAGGTTCCACCAAGATAGAAAAGGATAATACAGAGACATGGCAGGAGGCACCAAATTCGGAAGAGGACGACACAAGATTGAAGATATGACCCATGATGAACGAGGAGGCCCTAAAATTGGAGAGAAAGGCCATGGGATAACAGAGATAGCTCCTAGGCGGAAAAGAAGGCTCGCAGATGGCCAAAAAGGTCCCCGAGAAACAACAAGGGCACTGAGGTAGGAAAGGTTGTGTATAATTTAGAAGAGGAACCTGGGAGAGAAGAGGATTCCACCAGGAGATAAGATACCACACTTAATATGGGCGAAGTTCGAATCAAAACGCAGAGCAAGAGGTCCCCAAGGGGCACCGTTGCAATGGCCAGTTGCGCTAGTCCAGTCCACCGGGAGATAAAATAACCACCCTTAAGATAGGCGAAGTTTGAATCAAAACGCAGAGCAAGAGGTCCCCAAGACGTGAGGAGGCCCCCAATTTGAAAAAAGGAGTCTAGAAGAGAATGAAGGCCCTGCCGGACTGGAGAGGAGTCCCCAAAAGGGAATAGGTCTCCAGGACTGAAAGAGGGCCCGAAGACCGAAGAGATTTCCAAGAAAATGAGAGGAGGCCCTTAATATGGGAGTGGTACCAGGTATGACGGGGTGTGGGGTCTCCAAAATTAAAGGTTCCCTCAAGACTGGCAAGGCTTTGCAAGGATAAAGGAGAAGGCCAGCGCGGTGTGGCAGGAGGCCCATAATTTGGCAGATAATGCCCCTGGGACATGAGAAGAAGCCCCATACTATGGTAAAAGGCCCCAGGATGTAAGAGTGGACCCTTCAAGACGAGAGAGGACATTTAATATGGAGGAAGGTAGGTCATAAGACGTTGAAAACCGGTAAAGAGGCTCCAGGAAATTGGGCGAGATACTTATGACGCGAGATGAGGCCTATAATTTGCAAGAAACCCCTAAGAAATGGTAGAAGTCGTGCCGGGGTGTTTCAAAATTAAGATATGGACCCAAAAAATCCGGCCGGGGCCCCTGAAAATAATGCTGAGCCTGGGTGTACGAAAAATGTACGACAGGACCACGAAAATCAATCTGGTGGCACGACGAGTCGTACCATTCCACAACAGTCTCATTGGGACCAAAACAAATGACGCCGGAGCGACGAAAAACACTCTGGACATGGGCCCAACCCTGAAAAACACTCGCAAAGACACACAAAAAAGACAAAAACACTCGAACTCTGGGGCCCAACAATGACGCCAAAAAACCTAAAACGTTTTATACCAAAAAAAAAGTGTCCAGGCAGCTCGCGCTAGGGATCCAGGAAAATGACATCGGGACCCAAAAGATCACATTGGACCATATAAAAAAATAGCGTCGCAGCCCTCGAAAATCACCCTGCAGGCCCAGAAGGGCGTATCGGGCCCAAAAAGTTGCAGCTGCTCCAAAAATCAAGTTTTAACCGGAATGTCGCTCTGGGACAAAAACATACTCCTTCAGTGGCCGCAGTGGCATAGCAAAGGGGAAAATTCCCCTTCTATCGTGAGAGGCATTAGCTCCCAAGAATCGTGTCGGGGCTCCAAAACTCGCACTGGGGCCACCAAAATTTTTGTCGGTCCACCAGAATTCGCGCAGGGGTCTCCAAATAAGTACTTCGGGTCCCGAAACGCGTTCCGATGCTCGAAAACTTTCAATAGGAACCGCCAAAATCGCGTTGGGTAACAGCTAAGCACAACGCTTCCCACAAACTCGAGTGTGTCCCCCAAAATATCGTGCTCGGGACCCACAAGTCCCATCGGTAGTCCCGTCGAAGCTCCACAAACTTGGCGTCTAGGCCCATACGTAAGAACAGGGTGACCACAAAAACCGAATCGGTATCCGAAAAAAAAGCTGGAGTCTTCCAAAATAAAAATGGATTCAACATAATAAATATTCGGTTCAAGAAAATGGCTCTGGAGCACGGAACATGCTATCAGATGCCTTCACAAATTGCGTGACACTGAAAAACATACCGTATCTAAAAAAAAACGAGGTGAGATGCAAAAACGTGGCGCCAGGGAGTCGAAAAATCAGGCCGGAATTCGGATTTCACAAACAAGAGGAAAAAATCCACAAAGATCGCGTGGAGCCCAGAAAACTGGCGTTGGGTCCCCGGAACCACGCGCCTGGGCGCGATAAATCGCGCTGGGACGCACGGCACCGAAGCCACAAAATCGTACGGGAGCACCACAAATGTGCGTCAGAAGCCCCAAATAAACACAACAGGAACCTAAGAGCACAAGGGGACCGACAATACAACTGGCCCTCTAAAACGCACATAGTCTCCCAAAAAGCGATATGGCCTTAACACATACGTTGCAGCCATAAATAAACATACCTGGACCTCTTAAAAAAATACAGAAGAAGCTCTTAAGGCACACAGAGGCAGGGATGTATATTTTTTTTAAACATGTGGGGGGGGGGGGGCAAGTGTATTAGACCCTTCCCCCTCCCCGCCCCCAAAGAAGAACTCATCAGATTTCCCCCACTATATTTTCATACCTCTAATTCGGATTTGTAGTTGACAATGTGTATGTTTATGTTTATTCAGCATCCTCGCCAGCGGGGAAAATCGTCCAGTAGCAGGTGAAGCTACATAAACAAGAGTTCATATCAAGTACTTGCCACAAAACATACCGGCCTTGATGGAGCATTAGAGCACAGCAGGACTGAACTGTGATGACAACGCAGTGATAAATCTTTCGTGAAATAGGGTGGAATTTACCACTTTCTAAACACTCAATCGGCATCCTTCTTCAAGAAGTATCGACATCCTACTCCTTGATTCATGCTTATGAAATCTTCATGTCTCCTTTCTAACAGTAGCTCGTTTATATGTAGCATGTGCATGCTCTCGATAAGGAATGGTGACGCGAACATTCCGCAATGCAATTTTAGGTAAAGAGATTACATATATGATGGCATACAGTGCCAGTTTATAGTAGTCATTATTCTCCCTATCCCGAATCTCTTCTTAAATTATGAATTTCAAAACAAATGATAAAGTATGGTTATAAATACTTATACCACTGGCCATTTGAGTAAGACATGAAAAGGATTTTAAATGAAGCTAATCCCATGGGAAATTTCGGCATCCTATTGGGCCCGTTTCGACATCTCGCACCTAACGAAAAACCTTTCTTTTAACCCTGTGACAACGGATGAATGTATTTCCTCGGTACCTAACATTAGGAAGGGAGAAGTCAAAGTTTTGGTGGGGGGAGTTCAGGGTCGGGAATGGGGCATAGCTTCCACAAAATCATAGTAATCGAAAACGATGTCCTCTGATCAAACATGTGCATTGATGTAGTCA
Organism: Imbricaverruca yamaguchii; assembly: GCA_034440575.1. Lineage (NCBI taxonomy): Eukaryota > Metazoa > Arthropoda > Thecostraca > Neoverrucidae > Imbricaverruca > Imbricaverruca yamaguchii. The sequence continues at coordinate 1,822,543 of JAOTOL010001588.1, forward strand.
TCGTGATCGCCAAGTCCAGTCAGTCACCACACACGACACCAAGCAAACTCAAATGCACAACTGATCACATACATCAATCAACGCAACCGTTCTACTATCTATTTTTACAGCAGTTTAAAAACTTCACCCGTACCCAATGGCGAAACCAATAGCGAGAGGCCACACTGGGTACACGCCTCTCCTATCACGGCTAAGGAGTACGAAAAGGTCAGTCCAGGAAATTCCCAGAAGTGCCATCCGACGGTCTTGAAATGGACATGTCGGCTCGAATGGTTTCTTTGCTTTAGAGTCGGAAATGTAAACTCCTACTGAAGGTCAGAATGACATTGTTGGTCGGAATAAGTTCTCCACCTTTTCTCACTTTCATCTTCTTCGCCTCAGTCACTCCAAATTCTGACAACCCATCCACTATCTCATCTTCCGGTACATCCCCGAGATCAAAGCAGTTTATAAATCCTCTCGAAGTGTTCTTTGTTTTATGTGGTTCAACTGTAATTGGAATTTTCACGTGAGTTCCGTTTCCCTTGCGCACACTGTAAACTAGTTCGGAACTGCTTAACGCCTTTTCCGCCGGTATCGCAAACTCGACTTCGAGTCCACCATCTCTCAATCTCTCGCATCGAACGATCTCGCCAAATCGATCACATGCGTTTCGCCTTTGAAAGGGGGACAGGGATGAGAGTTCATTTGCTTGACCGCGAAAAACTAGCACTCGGGGTCTCGAAGAGTTGTCCCAGTTCTTTCCTGGGCTGAAAGGACACCGCCCCCCCCCCCCCCCACCATAGGGTAGCGGTTATTCTGGACACTGCGAGAGTGACCAGGGGTGTTTTTTTGGTTTTGTCTATGCCATGTAGTAAGTATTTGCTTCAGCTCCTCGGGCGCCCCACCCCTTAGGGGCCCTACTTGGGGGACGCCTGGGTTCCGCGAACGGGAGGTCGCCGGGCGCCCGAGGAGCTATACGGGGCAGGCGGTGCCTTCACCCGAACGGGAGAGACTCACCACCCCGACTGGGATCCAGCGCCGCCCACCCCTTGACCCCGGCCGGCCGGGCCGGCAGGCACTGGGAAACCCAGGCCCCCAGCCCGAGGCGACCAGCCACTTGGCCCGCGTGAGGCCCCACGAGCCCGCCCGCCCCTCCGGGATATCAGGACCAAAGAGGTGTGTTGGTCCCCCGTCACAACTAGCACCGTGCGACGGGGGACCTCAACCTCAACCTCCAGGACTCCGTCAACCCCGGGGGGCGGGCCGAGGGGGCGCGGCTACCCCGATACAACTGAGCTGGTGGGCAGGACCGGGGAAGTTGCCCTGCCTGCTCATAGTGTGGATAAGTGGTGTTGCAGGGTCAGGTGAAGGACATGGATGTTGGGATGAGATGGGCATTGGAATGGGAACGTACGGATGGAAGGACGAGTGAGGCACTCTTGGTCTGTCCTCTCCCCGGCCGCCTGGTGGTCTGGCCGCCGGATCCTCGAGGTACGTAATCCCCACCACCACGTAAAGGTTGATGCCTCGTCGGGGGGTTCAACATCCTACTGTGCTCGTTGCGACATCTCACACCTCATGAAAAACCATTATTTTAACCCTACATCCGAGAGATGGCTTCCTTGGGTTCACCGGGTCACCGCAACTGCCCGGGGATTCCACACACCTTGAAACAGGCACTCTTTTTATTTTAGGTGATGTATCAGCATCAGCGATGACCGTAGCTGTTTGAATATATGTGCACCACACAATTAGCAGGAACATTGTACGCACCGCACCACCGACAATAACTCCAACATGCAATGCATGCCCGCCATACACTCATAGGAATAACATGAATAAGCATCCCCAAATAGCACAGGACGTACATAAGCCAATTCGCTTTTCCATTCGAAATAAATGGCTGCCTAGCGGTGCCGTCGGACGTAGATGAGCCGATACGCCTTAAAACTTCACATAACGTAACAGGACTAATCAGAGCAGCTGTCAGACGTCTATGAGCAGGTTTGCCTTGCAATTCATAACGCAAAACGGCTAACCAGAGGTGCAGCGGAAGTAGATTAGCCAAATTTCCAAACACCGTACCGACATCACTGGCACCCCTACGTGGCTGCTTCGACTAGCCATCTACCGCCAACTAACACGCGGCGTCCGGTATGATGGGCGGTGTGGACAATTTCCTCCTTGCCCGCACAGTAAAATACCACGATACTCTTCGACAAGAGCAGGCTAATGTCGGCACTCTGTCAAAATCAACTTACCGTCACTCCTCTCAAGATCACCCCCCCCGCCCCAGCTACAAATTATCTTGCGGACAGCCTCCGCCTTCAGCACCTTAACGTCACACACACCATGACGTAAAACTACCTTTAAATAAGTGCACACACGCCTCTTAGCTTTGTTTACAACACAAAAGCGGCGAAAATGCGACATAAATGCCGCGAAAATGGCCCTTCTAGTCTGGCAAGCTTCTAAAACTCAGTCTCCATTTTCCCCCGGTTGACCTGAGCGCGTATCTCGATGGTTACTTACGCCCCAACGCTTCCCATCCAGCGAAGCGTCATCTCTCTCTCTCTCTCTCTCTCTCTCTCTCTCTCTCTCTCTCTATCTCTCTATCTCTCTATCTCTCTATCTCTCTATCTCTCTATCTCTCTATCTCTCTATCTCTCTATCTCTCTATCTCTCTATCTCTCTATCTCTCTATCTCTCTCTCTATCTCTCTATCTCTCTATCTCTCTATCTATCTCTCTATCTATCTCTCTATCTATCTCTCTATCTATCTCTCTATCTATCTCTCTATCTATCTCTCTATCTATCTCTCTATCTCTCTCTCTATCTCTCTCTCTATCTATCTCTCTCTCTATCTCTCTATCTCTCTCTCTATCTCTCTCTCTATCTCTCTCTCTATCTCTGGTCGAAGCTGGAAAGCGCTCTCAAGGCGTGGAGCGTGTTTGCCCACCACCCATGTCTAAAATCACTGTCACTAACAAAGTCGCCTTACAGCCAACCACAGATATCACAGACAGGTCATTGGCACGCGCTACGTGCGATGACAGATGCGCCTCATGCACATAATTTTCGTCAATCACAGACATCGACACTTCTGGAACTGATTACTGCAAGCAAAGGGATACCGTTACACTTGGCGCTCAGCGTAACTGCATGCTCGTCTGTGCTCACATCATTGCAGACATTTCACACATTATGCCGGCACGCCCGGCATTGTTTAGCATGATGACCCTTTTTTCCGCATTTAGCACATACTCTGGAGGGGCATCTATTCCTCAGGTGATCAGTCGAACCACAATAGTAGCAATGTACCTCTTTGAATTTATGTCCACGGGGAGCATAGGGTTCGTTGCCATCATCATCGGAAACACTGGCACTGGGAACTGTATTAGTATCATCCCTACATGATTGTCCTATTGTGGGACCCTCAGCGGCAAGGACATAGGCTTGTTCAGTGTCACTTATCGGTTCCACTAGCCTACCAACAGACTTCCTGGCTCCTCTATCAAGGGGCAAACCCCTCTCACCTAGCCATACCTTTACTTTATCGAGGAATGCATGGGCGCTGGCATCAGTCATTGTCCCTGCATCAGCCATCCACGCCTTCGCCTTTCCTTGCACCTCCTCGGGCAGTTCGGACAGAAACAGAGAATACACCAATGGCATCTCCACACCAGCCTTCTCACCTAATTCCTGAAGCTCATGGAATAAAACATCAACCCGTTTCCCTGATGTCCAATCCATGCCACACAAGTCCTGCATGCACTGATATTTGTCAGTGGGTGAGTCGAGCGTTTTTATGAGCACATCAAAAGCCTCTGTGAGTGACGAGCAATCTCGTATCACTCCTCTGACTAGCTCTCGTTCAGCTGTGCAACGATTGATGCAAGCGGGAAGAAGATCGACTTCCAGGGTGTCATCCCTGGTACCCTGGACCAGCAGTGTACTGACACCAACTCTAGGCAGTGGCATACAGGCTTCAATCCTCTCTCCAGGCTTCAATACTGGGATTGGCAGATTAATGGCAACTTGGTCGACAGTGCCACCTTCACGATCCATACCCTCTGGTTTCACATCTTCTTCCATTTTACACCACTTGATATTTATACAGTTCCGTATCACCTCTCAACCATGAGCTTCCAGCAATGCGCTTGTATCGCCGAGATAGACGTATTCTTTGGCAATTCAAGTTAGTGTTGTATGCACCTGACAGAACACAAAATGGAATGTAAATATGGAGCAAACCAGTGTGCAACAACAAACATGTGGGCCCAACACTGGGACACTGACATGCAGATGCAGGCAATGCCTATTCCTCGTTTAATGTGCGCAAAACATCAACAGACATTCGCCCAATCACTCATGCAACCATGCAGGGCTTCAAAGTTACATATATCGTGCATTAACATCTACAAAACGTTTTACGTTTTACAAAACACCCTATCGGGGAATACTGTATGTGATGCGTTAGCGTATACATGAGCGAAGACAGCGTAAATAGTTAGGCACTTTTGTTTGAAAAAAGCAGGAGGTGTATGCTTAAAAAAGGTAACTACACAGCGAGCATGAAAAAAAAAACAACGTTGCGACGCAGATAGGGACGACGAAGAAGACCTTGCTGAATAATATACTATATTACGGATCACTGCCCGGGGGGATAGTCTTATTGTTATGCCTCAGAACCTTGCATCCAAGGGCGTTCAGTAATGCAGGAGCATCCAGTCTTTCCCAGAAGACTGCAAGCAAACATGTAATCAAACTCAGTAAACCGGGAGTTAAATGGGCGCATGCTAACATTAAATATGACACCGTTGTAGTTAATTATATGGTGAGGGTTGTCGGACTCCCAGCCATATCAACTACTTATGCTAAATAGAGCATTGGCGCTTTCAGTTGGTTGGAGCTGCCCCCTGCATGTAATATAGCCGTATTTCAGTACGACTCACACGTGTATATTATGGGGCTGTGATAGAGATGACAAAGTGTGGGGCTCGAGACAGCTACAGTGTTAAACTAATGGTTCTTCGTTAGGTGTGAGATGTCGAAATGGATAATGGGATGTCATAGTAGGATGTCGAAATTTTCCGTGAAAGCCATGTCGCTCAACACATTCTTTCAACACAATTTTGAACCAGCAACATACTGACATGTGTAACCTTTTCACTTGCCAGATACACCATGTAGATATGAATATTTTAACAAAAACGATACAAAATACCTACGATTTACAACTGATATGGCTTTTAGCCAACAATCTTTTTCATAGCTAGGAGACCAAGCTTGGATGCAGTATTCCAAATGTGGCCAGACATATGCACAGTAAAGCTTCCTGATGACTTCCTCACTTCTGTATGATACATTCCTATTTATTGCCCCAAGCATTCTCAGTGCCTTCTTCCTGGCTTCCTTGGTCTGTTCTGATGCCCCCAATTTTGTGTTTAAAATAACGCCTAAATCCTTCTGTTGAGCAGGGTGGGAATTAAGGCACTTTTTAAGAGATTTCATCTCTTAAAACATTTTTGCACTCCGGATTCATACTGGATAGAATGGGCTCCACATGTACTCAGACACAAACATACAGAAGGAACAAAAATACTACTAAAAAACTAATACAGGATTGAAGAAAATATCCACCAGACATGTTATTCTACTTACGGTTACCAAATAACTATACACTTTTCGTACCATCAAGCACACAGACAGCAACCGAACACACACACATCACACGAAACCACAAACAGCAGAAATACCGACGACAACGCGCCAAACTTCGCGCATGCGCACTGAATATAATGGCCTCCGGTAACTACAAATTCGGCCGGTGCGTCTCCAGAAACCTGCTTTCGAGCCACCCTATAGTGTGAAAAACTGATCGTTTTAAGAGTCGCTTCCCGAGTGCAGCGGAGGCCGCCGATCGGAATTTGCTGCGTTAGCATTTTCTGTTACGAAAACTGTCCTTTAACCAATCAATGCAAGGTATTTTTTAAATGACGTAATAACCATTAGCAACTTTGAACACGTATTTTGAACATTTAACAGTGTCATGCCGCAAACACAAGACCTTGACTGATCCTTTGCGCACCGCCGTCGATTCCGACTGCGTGTGAGGTAGTGTTGTGGGTCCGTATCGCGCAGGGAATTTGCTGTGTGTGTGCGAGAATTCTGCGCGCACATATTAATCACAGCATTTGAAATACAAGCGTTAAATACATACATACATAACAATGCCACTTATTATCATTGCAACCACAACATTATAGTGCCACCATACTATCCCAACTCGAATGGTGTCCCGTCCTTCGATCCCTTTCAGGGGCAGGAGGGCCGGGCTGCTTGGCTTCGAGCGGTCACCTTCGGGGTCACGTTACAGTGATTCATACGGGTCGGCGCTTTGTCAGCGTCGGCCGCGACACGTGAGCGGTGGTCGGCCTCGGCAGTGAGACGCAAGAAGGGGTGGAGTGCGTGCTGCGTAAGCGCGTGGGACGAACGCTTGGACTGACCAAACTACGATTACGACTACCAGTCAACTTTAACTTACCGGTGCTAGGGCTCACAAAACTCTAGCATCAAAGTGGATCAATATTCACAGAGTGCTGTGACTACCTGAAGTAATCGAAAGGTAAGCCCGGCCTCCGTGATTGCCCATTGACGTTGCGTTCCCCCGTGTTCATTATCTGCTACTGCCTATTCCATAATACCTCACTCGCCTATTAATTTCCTGAACTAATCAGACACCAAAACAAACAATTTCTTACGAACACAATTCAACTTCAGCACCATCGATATCATCTGTGTAGGGTTCACAAAATAATTCTTACACAGATAACTGTGAATATTGTTTTCGGTGAATTGTGCGTCGCACTAGCGGTCTAATTCATCCGGATCATTCATTGGCCACACACACATTGTTTTCTCGACAATCGGTTCTTTGTCGTTTGGCAAGGTTTTCATCTGGTTTTTCGGCAAGCTTTTCGAACAGAATTTGGGAGGATTTTCGCTTAGCTCTCGGCGGGATTCCGCCCAGCTTTTCGCCTACATTTTCGCCTAGATTTACGCCTACACCGTTGCTTGTCAACAATTTTGTTGCTTTTCACCATGGATCAGTCGAAAACTGCTCGTTCAAACTGCAGACGCGCTTTCACGAGAATCAACAGAAATGTGTTGAAACACATAGCATGCAAAGAAGCCCCCGAGCTAGTTCAAGACGGCTGGGCTGAACTAACCACGGCATGGTCTGATGTTCAAAGCAAACATGACGACTACATATCCCTTCTTACTGAGGAAGAAGACCTTGACAAGGAAGAATCGTGGATAAGCGAGCTTTACGATGCTTTTTCCGAAACCAAGAAAGCTGTTTTTGATCACACAAAGACAATGGTGAAACCCCCGAAAGAAGAACATCCTGATGGATTACGATCATCTGCCGGATGCATCAAGCTACCGGACGTTCAAAAATTGAAGATGCCAATCTTCTCTGGATCACAAGACGATGTCATGAGTTTCAATGACTTCTTACACATGTTCGACGACCTCATTGGCGGCAACGCCATCTACAGTGACGCAGCCAAGCTCATGTATTTGAAAACTTACCTGCGCGGCTGTGCCTTGGATACCATAAAACACCTCTCGAACGAGGAGAGCAACTACCCTATCGCAAGGAAGTTCTTGACTGACGAGTTCCTTGACGAGGACGTCATAGTCGAGCAGCACATCAAGAAGCTACATGAGTTGACGCCCCCACCAGCGAGGGACTTCGCCGCAATCAGGACGTTTTTCAATGCTGCGCGTGTTTCCGTCTATGAGCTCAAGACCTTCGGTTACGACGCTCTGGAGGAAAGCACCTTGGGCAGCAAGATTGTCAGCTTCATGATCTGTGAGAAACTCCCGACTAACTTCAAGTCAAAACTCGGCGCCCTCCTGAAAACTGACTTCCCAAGTACCAAGCAACTGCTTGAAAACTACAACGAAGTCATCAAATCCTTGATGCGAACTACTACTCCTCAAGTGAAGACTGAAGCGAAGCAGGTCAAGGAACTACCTGGGGTGCAGTCAAACCTCTCAAAGTCGTTCAACCCGCAGAAGCGACTGCAGCAACGTGGTGCATCGACGTGGCAGGAACGCAAGGCTTCACTGCAGACGTTCCACACTGAAGCAGAGCATACGATGGGGAAGTCATCGAAGCTTGGCAACCCAAGTCCTTCAGCTTCAACCGAGAGGTTCAAGGCATGCAAAATGTGTGAAGGTGCTCACTCCATGTTCAAATGTACCACATTCACAACGCCACATACGAGAATTCAACGTCTCAAGGAACTCAACCTGTGCTCCAGATGCAGTGGAGCACACAAACTTACTGAATGTAAAGGCCGAACAACAGGGCTCACGTATCCGTGCAACATTTGCAGTAGCAAACAACACATCGCAGCTGTGTGCGTCGTCAAACCCGGCGAACCCACTCAACTTCAAAGCAGTCTCCGCATCATCTGTAACAATACACACAAAGGACAGTCCGTTCTACTCCCATCGATGTCCATTCTCATGCATGTCAACGACGGAGAAGTCTGCGAACGCGTCAGGTGCATGGTAGACTACGGTTCGCAAGCCTCGTACATTAGCCAGCAGTTAGCAAATAAATTGGGATTCTGCTCTGAATCGCCACGGACCCAATACAAGGTAAAAACCTGTATCGGGGTACAAGACGTCAGCTACAAGACAGTTACGTGTGACGTCATCTTCACACCTACAGCCTGCACCAGACACGACTTCCTAGTCGATGAACAGATGAACCTGCAGTACACCATCCCCGGCGTCAAGGATCTTGTCGATACACTCAAGACACAAGGTGTACGACTCGCAGATTCGTTCTTCAACGATATGTCCTCAGACACAATCGGAGACTTTGACTGTCTTCTTGGAGCTGACATCATCAGCACTCTGAAGCCTCTGAGAACAGTTGATCTAGGTCAAGGTACTGCCCTGGGAGTGCTGGACGGCCTCCTTCTTTTCGGAGACATTCAGTCCTATCTTCACGGAGTAGACGTCATGAGAATGTCAACCCAAGAAGACAACAGTGACGAGCAAGGCAGCGGCGGCTATCACACCAGCCGCGCCAACGTTCATCGCGTCCATGCTCATGATCGCGTCCATGTTCATCACGTCCATTCATCGTGTCCATGTTCATCGCGTCCATGCAACACCGACAAGCTCACAGGCGATGGCTGGGAAGATCACTGTACCTCCAGCCGCAACGACAACTCAAATTGACGGTTTCCGCATCTGTTGGCAACCAGCAGATGCAACCACGACAAACAGCAGGTGTGTACTTGTAACCACTGCAGCGGACACGAAGCCGCTGCTACTCAACCAGAAACAATTGTGAGTGAGTTGGACAACTCCCCACAAGCCGTGCCACATCAACAAACGAACAACAAACAGCACACGAACAACAAACAACACACGAACAACAAACGACAAACAGCAACGTCACAACAAACTTCGAACGCACAACAAACATCAGGGTTAACTTCAGCGCCTGCATCGACTCCTTCAATGTTGACATCACCTCCGTCAACTTCGACGTCAACACCAGTTGTTGCCATGCCAACATTAGCGCCTTCAACAAGCGGTTCGAAGTCTACAAACTCAACCGAGGTGTGTCATTCAGCACCTTCTATGACTTCATCACCAGCAGGAGCAACGGAACCTGTGGCTGGTGACGCTTCAAGGAGTCCATCACCAACTGCACGCCACCTCTGGCTGTCTTGGTGAACTCCACGCTACATCCGAAGACAACATACTTCCACCCGCTGGCTCACACTTCGTCCAGCGATAGCGATGTTGATCTTCAAGTCGAGCATATGTTTAACATCGAGAGTATAGGAATCAAGGAAGAAAATGACGTATCATCTCAGGACGAAAATCTTGTGCGGGACTTCACCAGGGAAGTGGAGTTTAAGGACAGTAGATACTTCGTTAAGATCCCGTTTAACGAGAAGATTTCACAAGTTCCGGAAAGCTATGAAATAGCCATGGCCACGATGAAGAAAGTTCACGACAGGCTGTCGAAAAAAGGCATGCTAGACGCTTACTCAGCTGTCTTTCTGCAACAACTGCGAGATGGCATCATTGAGGAGGTTGACTTGAAGACTGCCACAGCCAACCAACGAGTGTTTATTCCTCACCATGCCGTTATCAAGACTGATGCACAAACCACAACGAAAATCCGCCCCGTCTTCAACTGCAGTCTCAAAATCGGAGACCTGCCATCATTGAACGACGCATGTTTCAAAGGAATCGATCTTCTTAACGACCTGGTCACTCTGCTTCTGCGTTTCCGCACGAACAGACACGTACTCATGGCGGACATCGAGAAGGCCTTCCTGCAGATATACCTGAAGTATGAGGAAGATAAAGACCGATTCTGCTTCCTTTGGCAGAATGAAGAGGGCCTCAAAGCGTATCGTTTCCGGACGATCCTGTTCGGACTCAACTGCTCGCCGTTCATTCTCAACCGTGTTCTTCAACTTCATCTTGAAAAGTTTCCCGCTTCTGCGGCAGCCGTTGCTCTCAAGCAGTCGATGTACGTGGACAACTTTCTCTTCTCAACTTCAGAAGAACAGGTCCTTCACTCCGTCTACACCGACAGCATACAGATCCTACAGCAAGGAGGATTCAACCTTCGCAGTTGGGTTTCCAATCACCAACCTCTCGTGGACACCATGGCGTCTCAAGGTACGCTGAATCATCATGACGCACCTGAAGAGAAAGCCCTCGGATACCTCTACGACACCAAGCGGGACATGATGTCACTGGCTGACTTCAGTTTCGAAGAGAAACCGCAACACATCACGAAACGACAGCTTCTGAGTAACATCAGTAAAGTTTTCGACCCACTCTCGCTGACCCTGCCTGTGAGCATCCGAGGAAGGCTCCTCATGAAGCAGGTGTGGAAGGAGGGAACAGCATGGGATGAAGACGTGTCACCCGATGTTTATCAGCAATGGACTCAGTTGAAGAACGACCTCCTACAGCTTCGTCAGCTTCAGATACCCAGGAAGACTGGAGAGACAGAGCAGAACGTGCCAGCAGAAATTCATCTCTTCTGCGATGGAAGCAAGAAGGGTTACGGATTCGTCTGCTACCTGAAGCAGGAAGGCTCTGTGCCGCAACTGGTCTTCGCAAAGGGCAAACTTGCACCGGACGACAAGAGCATCCCGCAGCTGGAGCTCCTCGCTGTCTTTCTAGCGTTAAAGTGCCTATCGCTGATTCTGGACTCTCTCGTTCTACCCGTCAGCCACATCTACCTCTGGAGCGACGCTCAAGTAGTCCTCGAGTGGGTGTCAACAGGCTGCAAGTCGAAAAGCAAGTTCACCAGTAACCGGCTAGAAGATATCACCTCCATGAAGGTGAAGCTGCGAGAAAAGTATAAGTGCGAGCTCACCCATCACTACGTAGACTCCTCTTCGAACGTTGCAGATATGCTCACGCGTGGCATATCTACAAGAGAACTAAGCAAGAAGCTGCATCAGTGGCTCCACGGACCGGACTGGCTCTCTGATGACTCAGAGAAATGGCCAACAAGTCCTCTGCACTGTCTGTCCGAAGATGCCAAGCAGACTGTCGATCTCCAGAATCGACTGACTGGAATGGAGGTACCAACAACTCCATCAACTGCACCCATCATGGACATCAATCACTTCTCTTCACTGCGAAGACTACACCGAGTGACTGCACGCGTGTTCCAGTTTGTGAACAAGCTGAAGCGCAGGCAAGCCGACACTCAGCTACAAGCTGAGCAGTACTGGCTGAAGGTGATGCAAGTGGAGTCCTTCAACGCTGAACTCAAGTATCTGCACGACCTCAAGAAAGAACCAAGACCGACCAAGCCAGGGACACCCACGCCAAGGCTGGTGAGCGACCTAAACCTTTTCGTTGACCAACATGGATTACTGCGGTGTCAGGGCAGGCTATCCAAGCTGAACATGTACTCATATGCAGTGCATAATCCCATTCTTCTCGGCAAAAATCATCGGCTGACAACACTACAAATCGAAGACCAGCACTTGCAGTGCAAACATCTTGGAGTCGGTACAACCCTCACCGAACTTCGGGAGAGAGGATTCTGGCTGCCGTGTGGACGCCAATGCGTGAAGCGAGTGCTCGCTGACTGCATCACGTGCAAGAAACTCAATGCGTTCGCATACGCTTACCCAAAGATGACCAACCTACCAAAAGAAAGAATGCAATTCATCAAATCGTTCAACGACACAGCCATTGACTACACGGGCCACATCTTTGTGGAAGAGCCAGATGGCAGCCTGAAGAAGATGTACATCGTGCTGTATACCTGTCTTGCTCTGCGCTGCATCCATCTAGATCTGGTACCAGACCTCAGCCTGCATGCATTCCTCCAGTCGTTCAGACGCTTCTGTAGCACCTACTGTGTTCCAGAGTCACTTTACACAGACAATGCGAAGCATTTCATAGCCAGCCAAAAGGTGCTGGGTAACATCTTCACCAGTAACGAATTTCAAGACCATCTGACTCAACACAACATCAAGCACAGCACGATACCCGTCTACGCCAGCTGGGTAGGAGGAGTCTATGAGAGACAGATCAAGACTGTGAAACAGTGCCTTTACAAAGTGGTAGGACGAGCAAAACTGGACTACTACGAGCTGCTTACCCAACTGAGTGAAATCCAGAACATCGTCAACAGTCGACCGATCACGTATGTGCACAGCGACCTTGATGAAATCGAGCCTCTGACTCCAAACAAGATTCTCAAGCTTCATACGAACCCAAGACTCCAGCTAGTGGATAGTTCTGACGAACACGATCCTCTGTGGATGTCGACCGCTGAGGAAGCTCATCAGCAGCTGAATCACACACTGCAAGAACAACAGAAACTACTCGAACACTACAAGAACATGTGGTATGGTCACTACTTGCTCGGCCTCCGTGAGACAGCCCGGGAAGTTTTTCAGACTGCCTGGGAGGACAAGATCGCAGTCGGAGATATCGTGCTTATCAGCACAAAGAACAAGCCAAGAATCTTCTGGCATCTGGGAAGCTGCTTCACGGAGATGATGGTCGTGTACGGCAAGTCCTACTGAAGACAAGCACCGGCCAAACGACTCGCTACTCTGTAGCACATCTCTACCCTCTCAAAATTCAGTGCACCCATACAGGACAGAGTCCACCAACAGACACTTCTCACCAAACAGATGATCCCATACAGAGCGTTCAACTGAGAGACGAGTCAGCTGTCAGGCAACCTAGACGGGAAGCAGCCATCCGACAGGACAAGTTGGTGAAGGGCCTGGCTTTAGCCGGCAACATATAGAAGGCCATCGACTACACATATGGCACAATGCATAGACACTTCCATTTCTATGCTAAACTCGAGTTTAGCATCTGTTTGTGGGAGGGTGCGAGAATTCTGCGCGCACATATTAATCACAGCATTTGAAATACAAGCGTTAAATACATACATACATAACAATGCCACTTATTATCATTGCAACCACAACATTATAGTGCCACCATACTATCCCAACTCGAATGGTGTCCCGTCCTTCGATCCCTTTCAGGGGCAGGAGGGCCGGGCTGCTTGGCTTCGAGCGGTCACCTTCGGGGTCACGTTACAGTGATTCATACGGGTCGGCGCTTTGTCAGCGTCGGCCGCGACACGTGAGCGGTGGTCGGCCTCGGCAGTGAGACGCAAGAAGGGGTGGAGTGCGTGCTGCGTAAGCGCGTGGGACGAACGCTTGGACTGACCAAACTACGACTACGACTACCAGTCAACTTTAACTTACCGGTGCTAGGGCTCACAAAACTCTAGCATCAAAGTGGATCAATATTCACAGAGTGCTGTGACTACCTGAAGTAATCGAAAGGTAAGCCCGGCCTCCGTGATTGCCCATTGACGTTGCGTTCCCCCGTGTTCATTACCTGCTACTGCCTATTCCATAATACCTCACTCGCCTATTAATTTCCTGAACTAATCAGACACCAAAACAAACAATTTCTTACGAACACAATTCAACTTCAGCACCATCGATATCATCTGTGTAGGGTTCACAAAATAATTCTTACACTGTGTATGTAGGTAGGTGTGTGCTCTGGGCTGAGGGTGAACCGTGAATTATTTGTGTTTTTCATTTTGCCTAGCATTATGCTGAGACCAACAGAGAAAGGAAGGCGCATTGCTCCTGTGAGTTATGAGAGACAAAGCTGAGCTGATCACAACTCCCTGTCTTGTGGTGCCATCCATTGCTCACTTCTTTGTTTCTATGCCTTGATGTGACCAAAAATGATGTGTATTATGCCTATTACGTAGACACTGACTAGGTACATATGCTTTTCTCGTCGGTTACTGGCAAATAGATTCCATGCATGAAAAATATGTGCATGAAAATGTACTCCGGGAGAAATCTGTTTGCACTCTGACTCCAAACCCGGAAAGCAAGTTTCCCACCCTCCCTGCCACTCACTGACCCTTTCCTTAGGTTCATGTCTCCAAATCCTCCACCCCCTGACCTCATGCCACTTCCCCTCCTGTGACCAACCAGAACTACCCCTCCTCTGTTCACTATTAACACTCCCCTCTCCAGAGATCCCAGCCACCTCCACAGTAGGAGAAGCCCCAGCTACCACAAGTTCACAAGTTCGTCTTTTTGCAGCGAGATATGCTCATCTTGACCTGTTATTGGCCTAGAGACCTTCAAATCATCCGCAAATTTAAAATGTTGGCATTGGTCACTTCTCAGCCTACTTAAATAATCAGTTGCTATGCTTTCTATTTGGAAATTAATCATCAACAATTTTTTTCATTGAAAGAATCAGCACTGGCACTGGTCTAAGTAGGTTGGTGGTTCCCTTGGTTCCAAGGCATACAGGTAACTCGAGCAATGCATTCAATTTTAGCTTAAAAATGGCACTTGAAAAAATTGATGTTTCTAAATACGATTAAGATGATGCAACCACTCATTCTCGGCAAGATGTGCATTTATCAGGGTATTCTCTTACCTTCTGCCGTAGCGCTTGCACTAGATATGCAACCGAGTGTGCCGCACAGGCAAGGGAAGCCGCCCTGCTCAAATATGTAAAGGGCCTTGGCCCTGCTCAAATACGCGACTGCATATGCGGGGCAAGGCGATGTATACGAGGTGGCGTCATCCCTACTGCGCAGCTTTCTGCGCAGGTCCTCATATGACGTCATCTGGGGTACCACTTAATACGGGCCAAGCCGCTAACACGCTGTGGAATATACGCAGCGTATGCATAGTACGGGGGATAAAATGAGGATTTAACAGTGCAGATGCAAAACTTAGAGCGACATAGTCCCGGAAGGGATCCCCAATACCTTTTATACACATATTATACCCGGAAAAACGTACAAAGCGAAGTAGGACAGGTAAAATATGGCAGCGAATTAGCATCTTACCGCGGCGAAATGCAGTAAGGACGTATCTGAAGTGTGGTGGTCGCCAGAATGGAATAAGATGGGGAGGGAGGTCGAGTCTCTTATTGTACATCAAATTTAGCGTTGGGCTTATGGTGCTGCATGCCAAAATTAATTGACCGAAAGGCATTTTAACCCCTCTATATGCAGCAGTGCCCCTGATAGATGAGGCAAGGAAGGGAACAAGTGTTTCTTTTTTAATATCGACGGGACCATAGGGAGCATGTGAGAGGCAGACATTCCTTTTATGGGGCATCTGTGAACCTCCGTGCCAGCTCAGCAACATGGGTGGAACTTCCAGAAAACGATTTGGGAGACGCAATGCCTGGAGGTAACAGGAAGGCCGATGGATTGGGGGAGGTGGACTCACGCCAGTCATAAGCGGGGGTTGACCCATCCCAAAAGTATGTAAAATTTCACTCTAGTTCGGAGGTTGCATTCGGCGGATGGACTGGTAAGCGGTCAGACGTGGGGTGCTAAAAGCGGGCAGGCATGTATTGGCGGCATTCCCTAACAATGCGTTCAGAACTAGATCTGGATGATTAAAAAAAACTCCTACACGTCCGCGTAGTCGACCTAGTCGGCTTATGTGCTGTTTCCGATTCAGAGCATGAATCAAGGATCACAATTTAAGTTCGTGGAGCAGAGACTTTGCATATCGTTATTTCAAATCAATGATCATAGGCCTCATGAGCAACAATGAAATGGCATACGCCACACCTGTTTCATAGCAGTACCAGAGCCGGTAGCAGTGTCGAGTGCCGCGAGGACGGGCGCAGCTTGTCTGCCCATGGTCACAACGGCAGCAGCAAATCACGCCAACAGGACAGTGGGACCGGGCGATACGACAGCAGAGTCAAGTGCCGCCAGGACGGGCCGACACAGGGAGCGCCGCCAACCCGTCAGTAGTCACAGTGGCAACAGCAAAACACGCCAACAAAACGGCAGGATCGGGCGGCATGAAACCAATGCAAAGTGCCGCCAGAACGGGCAACACAGGAGGCGCCGCCAGTCCGCCCCTGGTCACGGTGGCAACAAACACGGTTACAAAAGGCAGAACCGAGCGACACGACACGACACACAGCAGAGACGGTGACATATGGCCGGCAGTGTGAGGGTGGACATCCTATCGCTGCCTGGTGACATGATGGCGGACCTGCCTAGATGCCTGCCCCTGCGCTCTGCCGAGCAGAGTTCTTACGCCACGAGCCAATGCGCACATGCAACCTAACTCGAGTCAGCCTCCATCTCACACAACTAGCCACACTCCTAGCTTCGGATGCCGGCTACTAATGACGCCACCCCGGGTCTCACGATGCTGGTGTCGCCTGTGCAAGTTGAGTCCATGATGAAGCAGACATGGGGCGGGGATGGCCGAGTGGTTAAGGTGTCGGGCTACGGGTACCAAGGGTCCCGGGTTCGACTCTAGCGCCACTCAGGACATTTCCAAATCCCGCGGCCCACCGGCGAAACAGTGTGGGCGGCGCCATTAGCCGTGAATGTGCATAAAGTGTGTCGTGAGCCAACCAATAAACAAACAAACAAACAATGAAGCAGACATCAGAATTGAACTGGTTTGGCATCGCCCTCTACCACGTATGTTGCATGCAGCGCTCGCCGCGACCGATGGTGATTAACCAAGGGGTGGACACAACGGCCAGGAGCGCCTCCGGTGCTTCAGACGTCGGACAGCCAAGCGATGTATTGACGCATCATTTTGTAGGCGACGAAGCCGGTAACGACGGCAAGGCCGTCCTGCTCCAGTCCCAGTTTGCTAATGATGGTCGTGTTAAAATTCATGTGAATAGAAGTGGCATCAGACTAATTGAACTGGTTCTTTATTTAGCTATACAAAGATAAGATATGAAGAGAAGGTAAGCAGCATATGAAGGCTCCATATTTGATGGCGGTGGCCAAGTTCTATAGGTGACTCAGCAGAAGGACTTTGGTGTTATCCTGAACACAAGATTGGGGGCATCAGAACAGATCCAGAATCCAGGAAGAAGGCACTGAGAATGCTTGGGGAAATATATAGGAATGCATCATACATGAGTGAGGAAGTCATCAGGAAGCTTTACTGTGCATGTGAGGCCACATTTGGAATACTGTGTCCAAACTTTGGCTCCTAGTTATGAAAAAGATTGTTCGCTTTTAGAGAGTACAAAATGTGGCTACAAAAAATGGTTAATGACATCAGCAACCTGGCACATGAGGAAAGATTGAAGAAATTTAACATGTTTTCACTTAGATATAGAAAGTTGAGAGGAGTACTCATTCGGGTCTTTAAATTTGTTCCTGTTCAGGAGGATGTATGTACTAGGTAAATATTTTAATCTAATAGAAATGATGCACATGGAGGTCATCAATTCAAAATTAAAGTTAACTGCAGCAGGACAAGGTTAAGACAGTCTTTCTTCACCAACAGGGTAATAGAACACTGGAACCAGATGCCAAAAGCCACTGTCAGTAGCAGCACATTGAACATCTTTAAAAACACCATAGGCAATTAGAAGAATTTAGAGGGCTTGCTTTTCAGTATTCCACTGAGGGCTGATCGACGGATTTGGTGGGGAACTGGTTGAGTGTTCAGAGTGCAACCAAGAAGGGCCCTTGTGGCTCATAGTCACACTGATCTTTTGTGTCTTGATGTCTAAGATGCTCCAAAATATAGCTAGCATTCCAGACAAGCATGATGCAACACTCCATACCATACAGATATGATCGGCAGGCTAATTCATGGAATGACACCAGAAAAGACAGGTGTTGACACTGACATTATTTTCAGCTGCTTTCGTGGCTACGATCATAATCATCAGAGGTAAAGTGGTTTGAACAAATGGATGGGCTGGTTGGATGAACTCCATCAGATACTTTTCACTGTCAACCAGGTCTAATATGCATTTTCATCTATTGGAAACATAAGCATGTTGGTTGACAATCTATTCTTTCCATATCTTTCTTCCAGATGATAAAGACACACCACAACAGAACACTATACAATACAACTAAAACTAAAACGCACATACATCAAACACAAGGTATGACAGACATAAAACCAAGCACAAAACAACCTACGAGGGAGCTATGTAAACAACTGCGCTATTTATGACTGAACTGCGCCATCTAAGAATTTGAAAAAAATGAGTGCCCCTAAAACGCTGCATTCGTGATGGTCGTCGCATAATTCGCAGCCTAACTGAGAATGATAAAATAACAGCTCAACACGACTCAAAAATCACAGACGTGATAATATAGGATTTAGAAAGTGAGTTGAATTGAAAATATTTCCATTTTAAAATGCATGAAACCATTAAAACGGCCCAAAAGTTTCACCCCAGATGACGTCATTTGTACCATTCGAGCCGACACGCAGGAAGGCATGGGGATGACAGGGGCCTGATGCGGGGCCCTCCAACATTGTTTGGCAACCGGTGACGTCACATCAGCTGGACAATTGCTCAGCCCTGTAGGCGCTCCAGCCAAACTTACGTGTTTTCCACACATCTCTGATATTAAATACCACCAAAACTGGATAAAATCAGGTTCATTCGAAAGCTTGAAGAAATTTGTCCTCGAATATGACCAGTATTTTTGTCTAGCACAAGGACTTTTTCCTTGAACACACGCTCATTCATGTCGAGCGCTGCAGGAATCGCGCGGTGCCACGGGTAGTAGCAGTATGATGGTACAGGCCTACTGAAGATCACGGCCGGGACGGAGGGGTAGGAGTAAGTAAGAGAACTGTTGCAACATAATTCCTCCACACTCGGTTCAGGGCCGTAAACAAGGGTTGGGGCACAAGGGGCAGGCGTTTCCCATGTGAAGGTGAAAGCCCTCCGACGAGGAAAATGCGCCAACATTACATTTAGGCTGCCGGTGAAGGTACCGATACTGATTAGAATAGCACGCCCTTATCACCCATGTGCAGATGCGGAAGATGCAGCTGGTTTTCAAGATTGTTTTCCATTTTTCATTCATATGCGTCTAGACCAGGGGTGTTCTTTGTCATATTCCTCGTGGGCACCCTCAATGCTGGCTCTATCCCCTAATAATTTATACTTTTAATTACAACATATTAGCACAATTTAATTACTATATATACCGGCCATCTTATATATGAAAACTTGCCGGTAATTTCGTAAGTATTTTAACAGGACGAAGAAGTTCGAAATCCACTGACATAGGAAAGACGTTGATGGGTTTGGCATCTTGCAGCGTCAAATTAAGTTTTTTTTTAATGAGAAATTTAGTCCTAGTTGTTGCTGGGGTGGCTTCAGGAACCAGGGTTCTATTCCTAAGCAGAGCTTGTTGCGTGAACCCTGGCCCTAACACCTGATCCATGAATTCCAGTTCAAAGGCAGAATTTTTATCAAAAGTCTAACGTGCCGTCAATGAACCGACACGGTCGCCCGGTAGCTTGTCCTCGGCATTATTGGGCCAGCTGCCAAGAAACTAACACTCCCGGCCGGGGGCATAAATGCGAGCGCGCGAAGCGACCCGAACCCTGTGTTGCCAACACATGGGAGACCAGTGCAGACCAGCGCTCCGACCAACTGAGCTACCGGGGCGGCGTAAGTTGAGAAGTTGTTCCTATTGATCTCAGTATAAGATAACAATGGGTACCTATGAAATACACTGATCGAAACCCGGCGACTGTTTGTATGAGTTTTGCTTGAGCCACCTAGAAATTCATTTGCTCCTGCATGCAAATACTAGGTACGCCACTGTTCACGCTACTCTATCTGTGATGTGTGAACCCCGAGTCTTAATCACTGAAAGGGGCTTACTTAAACCTCAAATTTAAGATCCAGGTTATGCAATATAGGTGATTCTGTTGTTGGGGAAGGGAAGGTAGTGCGAACAGTAGGAGTCCCTCCTATAACCTCAAAACACTGCAGCTTAATGTTATTGAAAATGTAAATGAAAATGAAAAAATGTACCTCACTTGTCAAAAAAAGCTGTGGCTTTCTGCTTTACTCATCTTTTTAGGCATGCATGTAGTTGGTCCAATTTTTCTCAGAAGTGTATTCAGTGTATTTAGTATTTATGATCCAGGATGTGATCATGCAGAAAGAATGATCCAATGAATATGCACTCCAGTAAGAAAATCCCACTAATTATGCATGGTAATTCATAAACAAATTGAGTTCACAAAAGGATCATAGCTGGAAAGGAGGATAGTTCCATCAAAATGCACTTTAATGCTGCCCATAAAGCTCTGAAGGAACTCCAACATGCATATATTGAAACACAGATAAAGTTCTAAAATTAATTCTGATAACCTACATATCAGATACATCCCACTTAATCTACAAAATACCTTACCTTCTTATTACTTAGCACAGGGCTAGAGAGCAGAAAATGAGGCACATGTGATGCCAAATATACTTACATCTTAGTGCCAGCTAATGGTTTCTATGTGCTGGGCAATGGGTATTGAACTATGGTTATATCTGTCATAACATGAATGTTGCTTTCATGTGGTGTTCACTGCACATTCAAGATTATAATATTCCAAGACATAGTTAGCAAAGCTTTTTCTCCAATGGGAGGTTAGGATAGGCTAGATTAAGTTATGCTGCATTTTTGTCTACATTTCATTGAATGTTCTACAACCTAAATAAGTAATTTTTGTCGATATTTTGCATACAACCTGAAAAGTAACCATTTGCACATAAAATGAACGATTCCATCATCTTAGTCACCTTCATAAACGTTGCATTATCATGATAAATTCCAAGGATTCATAAATCGAATCAAAGCATGCATTTACCGGTAAGTCTAGGTTCATATTTTGTAAATCTAGCTATAGTTCCAGATTCAGTTCGTGAAACTTTAAGCGTTATGAACGATAACAGGTTGAAGGTTGTTGCATCCCATGAGCTGAAGAAACTTTGCACCAAACTTAAGAGCATGCTAAATACACCATGACCCCAAACAATACTCCTCAGCCTCATGTAGCCACGCCAAAAATTAGCAGCACCGTAGCCAAACCACAACTCATGTTTTTACTGCGCCACAGCTGGGGGGGGGGGGAGAGTGTTTTTTTTAGGCGTGCCGGACCATAAAGATCATTTGCGCCGCCTTTAAAGGAACACGTTGCATATCTGTCTTTGAAAGCGAGTGTTACGATCAAGGTACAGGCAAGTGGACATTTACGTTAAGGGAATTTTCCGTTATACTTTGTGCGAAGTTTTCTGGGTGCTGAAGGCGGGGGCTGGGTTGGGGACGTCTCCCTGATGTCTAACTGGTTTTAATTTTACTTTACTCCTCCACATAATAATTTGGTTTTGGTGGGACTGGGGTGTTTTGAGTGAGTTGATTTTGCCAGGGTGCCGGCTTTAGCCTACTCCTATCGAAGAGCACCGAGTGATTTTTACCGTGCGGACAAGGATCAGTTTTGCCGCCAGGTGTCAAGGTGGGAGGAAGTCCGTCGGAGCTCCAGGTTTCCAGATAAGTCGTTGCAGAACAGGGCAGTACTCTAGTCTAAGCTGTGGATAGGTGTTTAGCAATTACTTCTGTGATTATATTTCATTAGTTTTTATATTATAAGCATTTTCGTAGCACGAAAACTATACTATATTAACCTAGCGACGCCGCCGTGTGCTATCTTCGTGTGCGCCAAGGCGAGGCCTCGTAGCTTTCGGCGTGTTCTCGACGCTTCCATTTCTGTAGTAGGAGATATTACAAGTGTGTATATTTCATAAGTACATTAGACAACATTCATACTATCCTAACACACTTTATTTATTTTTTGTTGTGCATAGTGTGTCTGGTGTTGAAGTTTAAGAAAGGGTTTAATTGGCAGTAAGTTGGGGATATTCATAAGTGCTGTGTGACTGTTCATTTTTCTGTCTAGCCATAAGTGATATCAAAAGGGATATTCATATAGTTCTCTACTTGTGTGGAAGACAATTAGATTAGACATTTTGTTTATTTATTTAAAAACAAACAAAAAAAAAACAAAAAAAACAAGACAATTGTTTAATAGTGTCTGCTTTTCTTGAGGTACTCAGATAATTCACTGACAGTATAGGAGGTAGCGATTTATAGTGAATGATAGTTGGCTTTTTTGTCGGTTGTTTAGCGAGTTAATTTGAATCTAAATCTAGGCATAAGTTGCAGCGTTTAGGATGGTTTCGACCAGGATGCACGCACTAGAGAAAGAGATTAGGACTCTTAAGGCAGAGCTTTCCAAGCTCAAGGCTGCTCTTGTTGCACAGGGTAGGCAACATAAAGCAACAAGGGGTCACTCCGTAGCAGGGACATCATATGCCCAGGTGGTCGCAGGCCACCAGGTAGCTGAGGCTTCCCCTACTGTGGAAGTGGCTGGGATCTCTCGAGAGGGGAGTGTTAATAGTGAACAGAGGAGGGGTAGTTCTGGTAGGTCACAGGAGGGGAAGTGGCATGAGGTCAGTGGGTGGAGGATTTGGAGACGCGAACCTAAGGAAAGGGTCAGTGAGTGGCAGGTGGCAGGTGGTAGGAGCGGGACGAAGTCTAGCCGAACGGCCCAGCGGGCAGGCATAGTAACAACAAATATGTTCCAGGCATTGGATGACTGCCCCCAGGATAGTAGTAGTAAGGAGACAGTGCTGGTCCTAGGAGACTCGTGTGCGACATTTAGAGCGGATATTTTGTAAAGGTAGGAGGGACAGGAGGTGCATCACCAGGCCTGGTGCCAAGGTGAAGGACCTGGTACCTGCGGTGGCACAGGTCACCAGTGATCACCAGTTTAATACAGTCATAGTGCATGTAGGGGTAAATAACATAGGTCATACTAGGAGTGAAGAGCTTCTGCGGGAGTACGGGACCCTTCTGGCCACCCTGAAGGGTACCAATAGAGTCATTGTAACAGCAATTTTGCCTAGGGCTAGAGCCTCCCCTGAGTGGAGCTCTAGGGCACTGGCAGCTAACGCCAGGGTAGGAAAGCTCTGCCATGAGCTAGGTTTTACATTTGTAGACGGGTGGAGGAGGTGTTATGCATCGTGGGACCTCTATCAGAGGGATGGCCTGCACTTCTCTGAGAAGGGGGTCCATGTGTTAGGAAAAGTGTACGAGCATGTCCCTCAGGGAAACTAGGAAATGGGGTGGGGAGGGATGAAATTGCATTGCCAACTCAGGAATATTCCAATAGTGTCAGCCAAGGCAATAGAACCTCAAAGTCTGCAAATAGGGACAGCAGCAGTTCAAGGGGACAGAGTGTTAGTTCATCTAGTGATAAAAGAGCTCCTCAGTATGAAAAAGCCAAAGGTGGTTATGGAGCATTTGTTAAGTGTATGATGTTTAATGCTCAGAGTATCCGTTCCAAATTTGATGAGTTCAAGTGTTATGTTGCTGAGGAGGAACCAGACTTAGTTTGCATTACGGAGGCATGGGTCAGTGAAGGGTATTTTGGAGATAACTTACAGGACTATGAGATCCAGGGCTACAATATGTTTTCGTGCAATAGGGGTCCAGCAATGAAAGGGGTGGTGTAATGCTCTATATGAATAGCTTATTCAGTTCTCAAAAAGTAGTAGGTGGGGATAAAAAAGTGTCTGTGGAGTCCATTTGGCTTGATGTCACTGTGGGAAAAGGCAACAGCAATACTCTTAGGATAGGAGCTTTCTACCGATCAGGAACCCTGCCCACATTCTCAGCAACTGGAGCTTGACAAGGTGATTCGTGAGGAAATCAGTAGAAACGTTAAGAGGAAGTGCCTTATTTTTGGTGACTTTAATCTAAAGGGATATGAAAATGCTGGTGTTGGCTCCCATCATGCAAAATGTTGAGGAAATGCCTTGAAGAGGACCTGTTCTTACAACAGTTTGTATCGGAACCTACCAGGCATGGTTCATTCTTGGACCTTGTATTCTCGGATTTAAGTGACTTGGTTCAAGACTTGACTGTAGGCGAAACTCTGGGAAAAGTGACCATAACATAGTTAGATTCAAGGCACATGTAGGGGAAATTATCAAGGATAATTTGGTAAAGGTTCCAAATTTTAACAGAGCAGACTTTGACGACATGCGAGTGGCTTTAATTGCCATCAGATGGGAATAATAATTCTCCAATTTAAATGCCTGTGAAATGTGGGAAAAGTTCAAATCTTACTTAAAGGAAACTCAGATTAGACATGTCCCCCAAAAGCAAAGACGCAAAAGAAGGGTAGGAAAGCCAGCATGGCCTTCACCAGACTTGATAAAAGCAATTAAGGCTGAGAAAACTGCATTTAGAGTCTTTAAAGAAGCCTCAAATGTCGTTAATCTAAAGGCGTATCGAAAAGCTAGAGACACTATGAAGCAAAAACCAGAGCAGCAAAGCGAGCAAAAGAACTGGATTTAGCTAGAAACTGTAATGTGGACAGTAAAATGTTCTTTAGTTTCTACAAGCTGAGTAAAGTTTCTAGCACAATTGGTCCACTGGAAGTAAACGGGACTACATTGGGTGAGGATAGTGAGATGGTTGAGGAGCTGAGCAAGCAGTTTAAATCAGTGTTTACATTGGAAGATATGACCAATCTGCCGACCGTACACAATAGTTCAGGGACATGGGATCTGACAAATGATGTTGATTTCATTGATAGTGATGTTGTTTACAATCATATCAGAAAAATAAAGCCAAACAAGGCAGCAGGACCTGATGAAATTTATGCTAGGGTGTTTATGCTATGAGCATAGCTCGCTGCAAAAAGACTTAGACGAACTTGTGAAGTGGTCCGAAGAATGGCAAATGAAATTTAATTTTGATAAGTGCAAAATCATGCATGTAGGTAAGCAGCATATGAAGGCTCCATACTTGATGGGTGGCCAAGTGCTATCAGTGACTCAACAGGAGAAGGTTTTAGATGTTATTCTGAACACAAAACTGGGGGCAGCAGAACAGACCAAGGAAGCCAGGAAGAGGGCACTGATAATGCTCGGGGCAATAAATAGGAATGTATCATACAGAAGTGAGGAAATGATCAGGAAGCTTTACTGTGCATACTTCAGGTCACATTTGGAATACTGCATCCAAGCTTGGTCTCCTGGCCATGAAAAGGATTGTTGGCTTTTAGAGAGAGTACAAAAGAGGGCTACAAAAATGGTTAATGGCATAAGCAACCTGGCATATGACGAAAGATTGAAGAAATTTAATACGTTTTCACTTAGATATAGAAGGGTGAGAGGAGAACTCATCGAGGTCTTTCAATTTGTCAATGGTCTGGGGAGGGGATACATTTGGGAAATGTTTGAATTTAACAGAAATGATGCAATTAGAGGTCATAAATTCAAAATTAAAGTTAACCACAGCAGAACAAGGATAAGGCAAACTTTCTTCACCAACAGGGTAGTAGAACACTGGAACCAGCTGCCAGAAAACATCGTCAGTAGCAGCACATTGAACATCTGTAAAAACAGCATAGACAATCATTATAAGAATAGAAGGCTTGCTTTTCAGTATTACAGGGAGCGCTGATTGACAGATTTGGTGGGCAACTGGTTCAGTGTACAGAGTGGAACCAAGAAGGGCCCTTGTGGCTTATAGTTGCACTAATCTTTTATGTCTTGATGTCTTTAAGGAGGCAATTGTCCACACCGCCTCTCACGCCGGCTGCTGCGTGTTAGTTGTTAGTAGTTGGGTAGTTTATGCATGCCATGCAGGGTTATCAGTTGGGTTAGTACGGTGTTTCATAATTTGGCTCCTCTACGTCCGCTGTTCCTCTGGGTAGCAATTTACGTTAGGTGTCGGAAGGTAAGTAAGTCGGCTCATCTACGTCCGACGGCACCGCTAGGTAGCCAATTATTCCTAACTGGGAAGCAAATCGGCTCATGTACATCCGACGCCATGCGGGCACAGCTGAATCTTAGCCAGGCTTTATAACGATTTGGAATGTTTACGTGACGTCACCATATGTACCAAAATCCTGGTAGATTATACTATAAATCTAGCACATTTCTGCGTACGTCACTTGGGCTGGAACTAGAAAACCTACTAGGTTCCGTTGTACCCTTGAGTCTTAGTACCCAGTGCATATGGATGCAACGTTTTGATTACGTCACAGTTAGTGATACTGCCCAATGAGAAACCGGATGGTTTTGCAATATTACTTATGACCAAGGGCAGCGTGAAACCGCCATGAAACCATCGCAGTGGCTTCAGATCATCCGGACCTCTTCCAATAGATCTGGGGACCAATTTCTGGCCGTATTTATACATGGGGATGCCAAAAAGTGCGTGACGGCCGCAAGTAAATCAGAAAACCATACCACATCATATACATCTTAGAATAGCGTAAAACCACGTTAAAACAATCGTAATGGCTCCAGATCTTCGGGTCCTCTTCCCATAGATCCAACTGGATCTATGGGATAGGATCTAGAGAATAGGAGCACTGGTGCTCCTATTCTGGTGGTATTTCTACATGGGGTTACAAAGCGTGCATTATGGCAGAAAGCAAAAGCGATAGTTATATCACGTTATGCATACGGTTGGACAGCATGAAACCACCATGAAAAAATCGCAGTGGTTTCAGATCATTAGGATCTCTTCCAATGGATCCAGGGACAATTTTCTGACGGTGTTTCCACATGTGGATGCCAAAAAGGTCATGACGGCAGCAAGTAGAAGAGAAAGCTATACCACATTATCTATACATTAGGACAGCGTGAAACAACCATGAAGCAATTGCAGTGGCTCCAGATCATCGCGACATCTTGCCATAGATCCAGGGATTATATTCTGGTGGTATTGTCACATGGAGATACCAAAAAGTACATAACGGCAGAAAGTAAAACAGGCTATATCACATTATGTGTATGTTAGGGCAGCAAGAAACCACCATGAAACCATCGCAATAGGTCCAGATCGTGATCTCTTCCAATATATCCACGGATCATACTCTGGTTGTATTTCCACATGGGGATACCAAGAAATGCATGACGGCAGCAAGTAAAAGAAACGGTTATGTCACATTATGTATCCGTTACGGCATCGAGAAACCACCAGGAAACTATCGCAGTAGTTCCAGATCATCAGAACTTCTTCCAATATATCTAGTGATCATATTCTGAATGTATTTCCACATGGGGATCATGAAAAGTTCACAACGGCAGCAAGTAAAAGAGACGGTTATTCAACATTATGTATACGTCACGGCAACGACAAACTACCATGAACAATCGCAGTGGCTCTAGACCATCCGGACCTTTTCGAATAGATTCATGGACAATTGTCTGGCGGAATTTCCACATGGGGATGCCAAAAAGTGGATGACGACTGCAAGTAAAATACAAAGGCTATACCACTTTATATATCCGTTAGGACAGCATGAAACCACCATGAAACAATCGCAGTGGCTCCAGACCAATAGAACCTCTTTCTATAGATCCATGGATAATATACTGAGGGTATTTCCACATGGGGATACAAAAAAGTGCATGACGGCAGAAAGTAAAACAGAAGGTTATACCACATTATGTATATGCTAAGGCGGCAAGAAACCACCATGAAATACTCGCAGAGATGTCCAGATCATCAGGACCTCTTCCAATAGATTAAGGGACCATATTCTGATGGTATTTCCTCATGGGGATACCAAGAGGTGCATGACGGCAGCAAGTAAAAGAGACGGTTATATCGCATTATTCATGCGTTACGGTAGTGAAAAACCACAATGAAACCATCGCCGTAATGGGCGCAAAGTGACCCTTGATGTCGACGCGCCCCTAAACTCCAATCCACCACCACCACCACTATCGCCGTGGCTTGAAGCCAGCAGGACCTCTATGAATAGATCCTGGGATCATATTCTGAAGGCGTTTCCACATTGGGATACCAAAAAGTCCATGACGACGAAAGGTAAAAGAGACTGTTATATCACATTATGTGCATGAATATAAGTATACGTTCCGACAGCGTGAAACCACCATAAAACCATCGGAGTGAGTCCAGATCATCAGGACCTCTTCCGATAGGTCCAGGGGTCATATTCTGACGGTATTTTCACATGAGGGTACCAAGAAGTGCATGACGGCAGCAAGAGAAAGAAGCGGTTATACCACATTATGAATCAGTTACGGCAGCGAGAAACCATCATGAAACCATCGCAGTGGCTTCAGATCATCGCGACCTCTTGCCGTATGTATGTACAGGGATCATATTCTGGTGGTATCGTCACACGGAGATATAAAAAATAGCATGAAGCCAGAAAGTAAAACAGAAAGTTATGTCACATTATGTCACATTATGTATATGTTAGGGCAGCAAGAAACCACCATGAAGCCATCACGGTTGGTCCAGATCATCAGGATCTCTTCCAATTGATCCAGGGATCATATTCTGAAGGTATTACCACATGGTGAAACCAAAAGGGGCACGCCGACAGAAGGTAAGAGATGGTTATATCACATGCATATGAATAAAAGTATACGGTCGGACAGCGTGAAACCACCATGAAACGATCGCAGTGTGTCCTCATCATGGGGACCTCTTCCAATAGATCCAGGGATCATATTTTGAAGGTATTTCCACATGGGAATACCAAAAAGTGCATAACGGCAGTAGGTAAAAGGAACTGTTGTACCATGTTATGTATTCCTTACGGCAGCGGGAACCCACCATGAAACTATCGCAGTGACTCCAGATCCTCAGGACTTCTTCCAATATATCCCGTGATCATATTCTGAAGGTGTATCGACATCGGGATCACGAAAAGTACATCACGGCAGCAAGCAAAAGAGACGATTATACCAAATTATGTATACAGTCGGTTATGCCACATTATGTGCACGTTACGACAGCGAGAAACCACCATGAAACAATTTTAGTGGTTCCAGATCATCAGGAACTTTTCCAATATATCCAGGGACCATTTTCTGGTGGCATTTCCACATGGGACGCCAAAAATTGTATGACGGCAGCAAGTAAATGAGAAAGCTGTACCATATTATTTATACTTTATGACGGTGTGAAAACCCCATGAAACAATCGCAGTGGCTCAAGATCATCGGGACCTCTTCCCATAGATCCAGGGATCATATTCCAGTGGTACTTCCACATTTGGATACCAAGAATTGCATGACGGCAGAAAGTTAAACAGAAGGTTATACCACATGTATATGCTAAGTCAGCGAGAAACCACCACGAAGCCATCTTAGTGAGTGCAGATTATCAGGACCTCTTGCAATAGATTCAGGGATCATTTTCTGGCGGTATTTCCACAAGGGGATGCCAAAAAGTGGATGACAGTAGAAAGTAAAAGGGAAAGGCTACACCACATTATGTAATGTTAGGACAGCGTGAAACTACCAAGAAGCAATCGCGGTGGCTCCGGATCATCGGGACCTCTTGCCACCGATCCAGGGATCATATTCTGGTGATATTGGCACATGGGGATACCGAAAAGTGCATGACGACAAGAAGTAAAACTTAATGTTATGCCACATTGTGCATATGCAACGGCAGCAAGAAACCACCATGGAACAATCGCAGTGGCTCCAGATCATCAGGACCTCTTCCAATAGATCAAGGGATCATGTGCTGGTGGTATTTTCACATGTGGATGCCAAAAAGTGCATGACGGCAGAAAATAAAACAGAAGGTTATGCGGGTATAAGGAAAATATTCGCGTATAAGGACGGAAGTATACATAGCAAATTGCACATATTTAAACCTAAGGTAAGATAGATTTTAAGCATGGCAATCCTTTCATCATACACATTTTACAAAAGGCGAGTGACCATGCTGACATAAAATATGTGAGTCAATTGGTATTTTGGAGAGGAACCCAGCCCTGAAAAGCAATGTAGCATCGTGGTTTTTATGTGGTTTTGTGACGATGTAGCTTGCAAAGGGCAGCGTCATGTATCCAAGCCACATGTTATGCCTATAGCAACGCATGCCTTCATTAGTTTCGATGCAAAGGTATGCTTATTACCACACATGGAACAAGTCTGCATTATTGGCCAGGATATGTTTCACTCCTTACATGAAAGCTGAAACATCGAACATTGTGGTCAGAATATTGCGTTATGTGTGGTGCCAACATGTTACTGGATTACGGCAAATTTTTAGCGTACCATACAAATAGGCTCACATATATATATAATATATATATATATATATATATAAATATATATATATATATAAATATATATATATGCATATATATATACATATACATATACCTATATTTATATATATATATATGTATACATACATAATTGAATGGGACGGCGGGTACGAATCACATAGATGCAATGCTAGCATAAATACTATGTGATGATATATCCATTTTTAATTACACCACTTCCAATTCTGGAAGCTCGCTTCAAATCAAAAGGAAACATGTAGGCATATTTCGTGAGAGGCTCATCGGACGTGTAATGGTCAGAATACAAGGTACAAAATGAAAAGTAGTCATGCGCAGAGCACACCGCAAGCATGCAGAACACTCATGCACATAAGTGACCGTTAGGTGTGTGACAGGAGTGAACACGAATACATACGAATAAGGGATGAAAAGATAAGAAAGATATAAGCAAGAATAAAACACGAATAAGGGCCCACCACCTAACAGTCAATCAAGCATAGATATTACGCTGCACTTTACGGCAATAGAAAGAGCAATAGCACAGCAACAAGAGCTACAGCAAGAAGCATGCTCGCATGCCGGCCATGCCGCGCATGGGAATGTTAGTCCAGGACAAATGTAGGCAAGGACAAAGTACGTATGGCAGATATACGTGAGCAAATGTACGTACGCGCAAACGTACGCATACCAGATGTACGTAAGCGCAGACGTACGAAAGCGAAAATGTACATATTGAAAATGTACGTTTGGCAGGTATACGTAAGAGCAAATGAACATATGGCAAAGGTACATAAGCAAATGTACCTAAGCGCAAATGCATGTAAGCGCAAATGTACGTACGCGTAAATGCACGTAAGTGAAACTGTATGTAAGCGCAAATGTATGTAAGCATAAAAATACGTAAGCGCAAATATACGTAAGGGCCTATGCACGTATGCGCAAATACACGCAATCGCACAAGTACGTCAGCGCAAAAGTACGTAAGCGCAATGTACGTATGCGCAAATGTACGTAAGTGAAAATGTACGTAAAACAAATGTATGTAAGCGCAAATGTACGTATAATGACACATGTACGTATGTGCAGCTGTACGCAAGCACAAATGTACGTAAGCGCAAAATTACGTGAGCTCAAATGCACGTATGCGCAAAGGTACGTAAACGGAAATATGTGCACATAGCAAATGTACAAAAGTGTAAATTAACGTAAGTGCGCAGGTATGTAAACGCAAAAGTACGTGAGAGTAAATGTGTGTTGATGCAAATTTATGTAACACAAATGTAAGTGTACGTACGATAGATGTACGTTGGGAATTGTACGCAACCAAATGTACTCGTTTCAAATTTACGGGGTTCAAATGTACGTCTTTCAAAAGTACGTGTTTCAGTAGTACGTGTTTCAAAAGTATGTGCTTGAAATGTGTTTCAAATGTGTATGTGTGTCTGCATAAACATGTGTATGTGTGCATCAAAAGTGCAAATGCATGCAAGGAAATGTATAAAAGCATAAAAGTAGGCACGCGCATAAAAGTAAGCATGACAAATTTACGTAAGCACAGATATGCCTTACCACAAATGTGCATATGACACATGCACTCATGGTAAATGCACGTAAGAGGAGATGAACATAAGATAAAATGCACGTATAGCATATATACCTAGCCAAACGTACGTAATTTGAAAGGTAAATATGCGTAAATGTGCGTACATTGGTTCCTACGCACATTCACTTTTACATACATTCGCGTTTACATACTTTTACGTTCACGTACATTTTCGCTTACATGAATTTCCTTGCATATATTTGTGTACGTACATCTGCTATACGTACTTTCCATTTAAGTACATTTATCCGGTTACCGGATTACCCGACATGTACATTTCACCTGCGAGAACTGGTTACCCATAATTAAGTTCTAACCTGCCCCTAGTATATCGGATTTCCTGTGCAGTTCGCGTGCATTACGTGTTGGTTCTGATTTAATCACGCGGTGTTGGAATATCCCGTTTGTCTTGGGATATCTCTTGCTGTGTGAAGTAACTGCTTCTTATATCTGAGAGACCATCAGGCCAGATCATCTTTCCGAACTCTCAAGGGAAGAATTACCCATGTTTGACTGTGTATATGTGCGCACATCTAAAGCACCTCGGTTTAATCAGTTCAGCGGTGGTTAAGTTTCCGCACAATGCAGACACACGTTAAATTATTTTATAGGTCATGCGATAAAGTGGATGCTTCGATCATTTTCGTATAGAAACATTATAGTTTGTGGTTGGAAATTGTTGCTGAAATTTAGGCTTACCCTTTCTTACTTGTGTCTCCTAATTATAGTGTCAGAGCGTCTTTGTATGGTTCGCCAAAAAAAAAACTCGTCGTAATTCAGTCGCATGCTGACACCACACATAAGGCTATATTCGGAACATAATGTTCGATGCTTCGGCTTTAATGTACGGAGTGATAAGAGTAGACAGGCTAACGCATGTCCGCTAGGTCGTTTTGAACATGGTGCTGCACGGATCAGGACAGGTTTTTTAATGGTGGATCGGGGTAACATAGTGTATGCTCTAGCGTATCCCGGTAAATAATTCAGAATCGTTTTGATGTGTTCGAAGGCGAGAAGCTATTATACATAAAGACATAAAGACATAAAAGATTAGTGCAACTATGAGCCACAAGGGCCTTTCTTGGTTGCACTCTGTACACTGAACCAGTTGCCCACCAAATCTGTCAACCAGACCTCCCTGTAATATTGAAAAGCAAGCCATCTTGTTCTTATAATGATTGTCTATGCTGTTTTACTGCTACTGACAGTGTTTTCTGGCAGCTGGTTCCAGTGTTCTACTACCCTGCTGGTGGAGAAAGTTTGCCTTAACCTTGTTCTGCTGTGGTTAACTTTAATTTTGAATTTATGACCTCTAATTGCATCATTTCTGTTCAATTCAAACATTTCCCCAAGGTATCCCCTCTCCAGACCATGGACAAATTTAAAGACCTCGACGAGATCTCCTCTCAGCCTTCTATATCTAAGTGAAAACACATTCAATTTCTTCAATCTTTCCTCATATGCCAGGTTGCTTGTGCCATTAACCATTTTTGTAGCCCTCTTTTGTACTCTCTCTAAAAGCCAACAATCTTTTTCATAGCTAGGAGACCAAGCTTGGATGCAGTATTCCAAATGTGACCTGAAGTATGCACAGTAAAGCTTCCTGATCATTTCCTCACTTCTGTATGATACATTCCTATTTATTGCCCCGAGCATTCTCACTGCCTTCTTCCTGGCTTCCTTGGTCTGTTCTGATGCCCCCAGTTTTGTCTTTAGAATAACACCTAAATTCTTCTCCTGTTGAGTCACTGATAGCACTTGGCCACCCATCAAGTATGGAGCCTTCACATGCTGCTTACCTACATGCATGATTTTGCACTTATCAAAATTAAATTTCATTTGCCATTCTTCGGACCACTTCACAAGTTCGTCTAAGTCTTTTTGCAGCGAGCTATGCTCGTCTTGTCCTGTTATTGCCCTAAAGACCTTCAAATCATCCGCAAATTTCAAAACTTTACTGATTAGACCACTTTCAATGTTATTTACAAATATCATGAACAGTAGTGGCCACAGTACTGACCCCTGGGGGACTCCACTAAGAACATTTTGCCATGATGACTTTGTACCATTTAGCATCACTCTTTGCTGTCTATCTGAAAGCCACAACTCTATCCATTTTAAGATGCTACCTGCAATACCATGGGATTGAAGCTGTATCTTAACCGTTTATGGGGTACCTTGTCAAAGGCCTTACTAAAGTCAAGATATGCTACATCAACCTGATTTGCCTGATCAAAGTGTTCTGTGCCGAAGTTCAAAAAGTCCAAGAGGTTTGTGAGACACGATCGTCCTTTTCTAAACCCATGTTGAGTATTTTGAATCAATCTGCTACCTTCCAGATAACTAACTATTCTATCCTTGATAATTGATTCGAGTACCTTGCAGACTAGGGATGTGAGACTTACTGGCCTATAGTTTTCAACTTTCCCTCTTTCTCCTTTCTTGAAAATAGGAACTAAATTTGCCCTTTTCCAATCGGTTGGAATTTCATTTTGTGAAACTGATCTACAAAATATTATACTAAGTGGAAATGCCAGTTCCTTTTCAGTTTCCCGCAACACCCTAGCATAAATATCGTCAGGTCCTGCTGCTTTGTTTGGCTTTATTTTCCTGATATGCTTGTAAACAACATCACTATCAATGAAATCAACGTCATTTGTCAGATCCCATGTCACTGAACTATGGTGTACGGTTGGCAGATTGGTCATATCTTCCAATGTAAACACTGATTTAAACTGCTTGCTCAGCTCCTCAACCATCTCACTATCCTCACCCAATGTAGTCCCGTTTACTTTCAGTGGACCAATTGTGCTAGAAACTTTACTCAGCTTGTAGAAACTAAAGAACTTTTTACTGTCCCCATTACAGTTTCTAGCTAAATCCAGTTCTTTTGATCGCTTTGCTGCTCTGGCTTTTTGCTTCACAGTGTCTCTAGCTTTTCGATACGCCTTTAAATTAATGACATTTCAGGCTTCTTTAAAAACTCTAAATGCAGTTTTCTTAGCCTTAATTGCTTTTATCACGTCTGGTGTAAGCCATGCTGGCTTTCCTACCCTTCTTTTGCGTCTTTGCTTTTGGGGGACATGTCTAATTTGAGTTTCCTTCAAGTAAGATTTGAACTTTTCCCACATTTCACAGGCATTTAAATTGGAAAATTCTTCTTCCCATCTGATGGCACTTAAAGCCGCTCTCATGCCGTCAAAGTCTGCTCTGTTGAAACTTGGAACCTTTACCAAATTATCCTTGATAATTTCCCCTACATGTGCCTTGAATCTAACTATGTTATGGTCACTTTTTCCCAGAGTTTCGCCTACAGTCAAGTCTTGAACCAAGTCACTTAAATCCGAGAATACAAGGTCCAAGAATGAACCATGCCTGGTAGGTTCCGATACAAACTGTTGTAAGAACAGGTCCTCTTCAAGGCATTTCCTCAACATTTTACATGATGGGGGGCCAACACCAGCATTTTCATATCCCTTTAGATTAAAGTAACCAAGAATAAGGCACTTCCTCTTAACGTTTCTACTGATTTCCTCACAAATCACCTTGTCAAGCTCCAGTTGCTGAGAATGTGGCAGGGTTCCTGATCGGTACAAAGCTACTATCCTAAGAGTATTGGTGTTGCCTTTTCCCACAGTGACATCAAGCCAAATGGACTCCACAGACACATTTTTATCCCCACCTGCTACTTTTTGAGAACTGAATAAGCTATTCATATAGAGCATTACACCACTCGCTTTCATTGCTGGACCCCTATTGCACGAAAACATATTGTATCCCTGGATCTCATAGTCCTGTAAGTTATCTCCAAAATACCCTTCACTGACCCATGCCTCCGTAATGCAAACAAAATCTGGTTCCTCCTCAGCAACATAACACTTGAACTCATCAAATTTGGAACGGATACTCTGAGCATTAAACATCATACACTTAACAAATGCTCCATAACCACCTTTGGCTTTTTCATATTGAGTTCTTTTATCACTAGATGAACTATAACTCTGTCCCCTTGAGTTGCTGCTGTCCCTATTTGCTGACTTTGACGTTCTATTGCCTTGGCTGACACTATTGGAATATTCCTGAATTGGCAATGCAATTTCATCCCTCCCCACCCCATTTCCTAGTTTCCCTGAAGGACATGCTCGTGTACTTTGCCTAACACATGGACCCCTTCTCAGAAAAGTGCAGGCCATCCCTCTGATAGAGGTCCCACGATGCATAAAACCTGCTCCACTCGTCTACAAATGTAAAACCTAGCTCATGGCAGAGCTTTCCTACCCTGGCGTTAGCTGCCAGTGCCCTAGAGCTCCACTCAGGGGAGGCTCTAGCTCTAGGCAAAATTGCTGTTACAATGACTCTATTGGTACCCTTCAGGGTGGCCTGAAGGGCCCTGTACTCCCGCAGAAGCTCCTCACTCCTAGTATGACCTATGTTATTTACCCCTACATGCACTATGACTGTGTTAAACTGGTGATCACTGGTGACCTGTGCCACCGCAGGTACCAGGTCCTTCACCTTGGCACCAGGCCTGGTGATGCACCTCCTGTCCCTCCTACCTTTACAAAATACCCGCTCTAAATGTCGCACACGAGAGTCTCCTATGACCAGCACTGACTCCTTACTACTACTATCCTGGGGGCAGTCATCCAATGCCTGGAACATATTTGTTGTCAATATGCCTGCCCACTGGGCCGGTCGGCTAGACTTCCTCCCGGTCCTACCACCTGCCACCTGCCACTCACTGACCCTTTCCTTAGGTTCGTGTCTCCAAATCCTCCACCCCCTGACCTCATGCCACTTCCCCT
This sequence comes from Imbricaverruca yamaguchii, assembly GCA_034440575.1. NCBI lineage: Eukaryota > Metazoa > Arthropoda > Thecostraca > Neoverrucidae > Imbricaverruca > Imbricaverruca yamaguchii. Next base: position 1,859,457 of record JAOTOL010001588.1, read on the forward strand.
CCTGTGACCTACCAGAACTACCCCTCCTCTGTTCACTATTAACACTCCCCTCTTGAGAAATCCCAGCCACCTCCACAGTAGAGGAAGCCTCAGCTACCTGGTGGCCTGCGACCACCTGGGCATATGATGTCCCTGCTACGGAGTGACCCCTTGTTGCTTTATCTTGCCTACCCTGTGCAACAAGAGCAGCCTTGAGCTTGGAAAGCTCTGCCTTAAGGGTCCTAATCTCTTTCTCTAGTGCGTGCATCCTGGTCGAAACCATCCTAAACGCTGCAACTTATGCCTAGATTTAGATTCAAATTAACTCGCTAAACAACCGACAAAAAAGCCAACTATCATTCACTATAAATCGCTACCTCCTATACTGTCAGTTAATTATCTGATCTAATTTAAAAATAAAAAAAGAAGTCAAATCTAATTGTCTTCCACACAAGTAGACAACTATATGAATATCCCTTTTGATATCACTTATGGCGAGACAGAAAAATGAACAGTCACACAGCACTTATGATTACCCCCAACTTACTACCAATTAAACTCTATCTTAAACTTCAACACCAAACACACTATGCACACCAAAAAATTAATAAAGTATGTTAGGATAGTATGAATGTTGTCTAATGTACTTATGAAATCTACACACTTGTAATATCTCCTACTACAGAAATCGAAGCGTCGAGAACACGCCTAAAGCCACGAGGCCTCGCCTAACAAGATGGCTCACGGCAGCGTCGCTAGGTTAATATAGTATAGTTTGCGTGCTACGAAACTGCTTATCAGATAAAAACGAATGAAATATAATTACAGAAGTAATTGCTAAACACCTACCCACAGCTTAGACTAGAGTACTGCCCTGTTGTATACATAAACATAGGTCGAAACTAATGAAGTTCTGCGTTGCTATAGACATAGCGTGTGGCTTGGATACATGACACTGTCATTTGCAGGTACATCGTCACAAAACCACACCAAAAAGCACGATGCTACATTGCTGTTCAAGGTTGGATTCCTATCCCTGATACTGATCGACTCATATATTTTTCTGCTGGCATGGCCCGTCGTCTTTTGTAAAATTTGTATGCTGAAAGGATTGCCATCCTTAACATCTATATAACCTTGGGTGCGAATGTTTCCTACGTCCCGTCTACATTACCTTCCTCATATGCGAATATTTTCCTTATACCCGTGCAACCTTCACATTTACTTCCTGACGTCATGCATTTCTCGGTATCTCCATGTGCAAATACCGTCAGTATATGACCCCTGGATCTATGGTGAGAGGTCCTGATGATCTGGACTCACTGCGATGGTTTCATGGTGGTTTCCTGCCGCCTTAGCACATACATAATGTGTATAACCTTCTGTTTTACTTTCTGCCGTCATGCACTTTTTGGAATCCCCATTCGAAAATACCACCAGCATATGATCCCTGAATCTATGGGAAGAGGTACCGATGATCTTGAGCCACTGGGATTGCTTCATGGTGGTTTCTTCCTACCGTAACGTATACATAACATGGTATAACCGTCTCTTTTACTTGATGTCGTTATGCACTTTTCATGATCCCCATGTGGGAATACCTTCAGAATATGATCACTGGATATATTGGAAGAAGTCCTGATTATCTGGAGCCATTGCGATGGTTTCATGGTGGTTTCCCGGCGCCGTAACTGATACATCATGTGGTATAACCGTTTCTTTTACATTCTGCCGTCATGCACTTCTTAGTATCCCCATATAGAAATACCTTCAGAGTATGATCTCTGGATCTATTGGAAGAGATCCTGATCAGGACCCACTGCGATTGCTTCATGGTGGTTTCACGTTGCCCTAACGCATAGATAATGTGGTATAGCTTTCTCTTTTACTTGCTGTCGTCATACACTTTTCGGCATCCCCATGCGGAAACACCGCCAGAAAATGGTCACTGGATCTATAGGAAGAGATCCTAATGATCTGAAGCCATTGCGACTGCTTCACGGTGGTTTCACGCTGTCCGATCGTACACTTTTATCGTACACGTCTCTTTATCTTCCGCCGTCATGAACTTTTTGGTATCCCCATGTGGAAATACATTCAGAATATGACCCCGGGTCTATTGAAAGAGGTCCTACTGGCCTGAAGCTACTGCGATGATTTCATGGTGGTTCCTCGCTGCCGTAACGTATGTATAATGCGATATAACCATGATTATGTACGCCAAGGCTGGCGTAAATGATCCATGATATAACCATCTTTTTTACTTGTTGCCGTCATGCATGTCTTGGCATCCACACGTGGAAATGCCGTCAGAATATGACCACTGGACCAATGGAAAGAGGTACTGATTATCTGAAGCCACTGCGATGGTTTCATAGCGGTTTCACGCTGCCCTAGCTTATACATAATGTGATATAACCTTCTGTTTCACTTTCTGCCCTCATGCACTTTTTGGTATCCCCATGTGGAAATACCTTCAGAGTATGATCCCTGGATTTATTGGAAGAGGTCCTGATGATCAAGACCCACTGCGATTGTTTCATGCTGGTTTTATGCTGTCCGACCGTATTCTTCTATTCATATACATAATGTGATATAACCATCTCTTTTACCTTCTGCCGTCGTGCCCTTTTTGGTTTCCCCATGTGGAAATACCTCCAGAATATGATCCTTGGATCTACTGGAAGAGATCCTGATGAACTGGACCTATTGCAATGGTTTCACGGTGGTTTCTTGCTGCCCTAATATATACATAATGCTACATAACCTGTTTTACTTTCTGCTGTTATGCACTCTTTGGAATCTGCATGTGACAATACCACCAGAATATGATCCCTGGATCTATGGCAGGAGGTCGCGATGATCTGAAGCCACTGCGACTGTTTCATGGTGGTTTCACGCTGTCCGACCGTATACATAATGTGATATAGCCATCCCTTTTACTTTCTGCCGTCATGCATGTTTTGCATACCCATGTGGAAATACCACCTGAATAGTATCCCCGGATCTATGGGAAGAGGAATAGGGAATCTAAGGAAGTGATATAGCCATCCCTTTTACTTTCTGCCGTCATGCATGTTTTGCATACCCATGTGGAAATACCACCTGAATAGTATCCCCGGATCTATGGGAATCCCCGGATGATCTGGAACCACTGGGATTGTTTTACGCTGTCCTAACATATACATACTGTGGTGTAGTTTTCCGATTTATTTGCTGCCGTCGTTCACTTTTTGGCATCCCCATGTATAAATACCGCCCGAAGATGGTCCCCGGTTCCATTGAAAGATGTCCTGATGATCTGAAGCCACTGCAATGGTTTCATGGCAGTTTCACGCTGCCCTTAGTCATAAGTAATGTTGCGAAACCATCCGGTTTCTCATTGGGCAGTATCACTAACTGTGACGTAATCAAAACGTTGCATCCATATGCACTGGGTACTAAGACTAAGGCCGCGTTCTTTGTCGCGTTCCGTCCAGGAATTCCGTGGACTCTGACGTCATGTGTCGTTCTTTGTCCATTCCGCACGAATTCCTCGGCCCGATTTCGTGAATTCCCCGGGGAACGCGCGGAATAAAAAAAGCTGTCCAGCCCAGTCCTACACGATTCTTTTCAAGATGGCGACGCACACCGGAGATTGTACTCAGGGCCAGGATGACATTGGAAACTCGTAAGTGGTTATGAAATGGGTACCGATTGGACTGGATTGTGCGAAAATGTCAGTAGCGAGTGTTCGTTTTGCCATCGGCAGTGGTTTTTCATCGCCACGTAACGCAAATTTCACTTTTCGATTCAAAAGAGCAGTAAACTAGACACAATACCTGAATATTCGTTTTCTGATTCCTTACATCTCCAGTGACCAATGCAAATGCCCTCCCTATCGCTGACATGCCTGTCAAAACCTTTTCCAACCATGATCCAGACTGCAGTGTCACACATTCAATGAAATCTCATTACTGCAGGGTGAGCAGCCATCAATGCAAGACGTTGGGGTGTAGCAAGCAGGGCATGGTGCTAGTAAGACATACATGGAGACAAAAAAATAAGAAAAAAACTGTGGAGGTTGATTGAGAAAACAGCGGTGGTCGTGACTTTACTATGACTTTTTTGCATTGGTGCCAAGACTTCAGATCAACTTACACTTATCAACTTATCTGTGGCTCAGTGGATCAACTTTAACATTCAATGCAGGCCATGAACATGTCATTCTGCAGATGGGAAAGCAATTACACAAGCCAACATGTAAGTCTGAGCAACATCCCACAAATTTTGTGGTCTTATTGCAGGCCAGGGAAGCAGTGGGCATATCTAAGCGGCACCAGATATATTTGTTAAACGACGTTGGTGTTCAGAAACCTCCTCTACAAGTTTTAATCACATTCAGACTCCGTGAAGCAGTAAAGATGGTAAATTTGCTGTTTAAGCTCAGCTTTTAGTTTCCAATCTCCTTTTGCAGCATACAATGTAGCATACAACCAAACAATTTTCAGATCAACACCATTCACTCACAAGATCATACAAAAGAAGTTTTGCGAACAAACCGTGACATAAATGGCTCACATATAAATAATCCGGCGCGAAATTTAACAGAACGCTCCCCGGCTGCAGTCCACGAAATGTGCTACGTCACATTCCACGGAATCCGTGGACTGAAAGAGACAAAGAACGCAGCCTAAAGGGTACAACGGAACCTAGTAGGTTTTCTAGTTCCAGCCCAAGTGACGTAAGCAGAAATGTGCTAGATTTATAGTATAATCTACCAGGATTTTGGTACATATGGTGACGTCACGTAAACATTCCAAATCGTTATAAAACCTGGCTAAGATTCAGCTGTGGCTAAAATTCAGCTCCTACAACATCGCATTCGCCAACACCGACAGAAGACATGGACACAACATAACTCAACACAACACAAATCCAATCACGCCCACTCAATAAAACCAACAATAGGCACATGGAACACATCAAATCAGTCTCACCGACAGAAAGAGGTCATCCTCACTAGACTAAGAACCGGTTGCACAAAACCAACACAGCCTCGATTAGAGGATGACCAACACACAACACCGCACTGCGACACCTGCAACACCACGTTAAGCATAGGCCACATCCTGCTAGACTGCAGTAGCTTTAGCTCTCAGAGACAACCACTTAAGGCCTTCTGCCAGAGAAAGGGCATCACCCTATCGCTTCCATCGCTTCTCGGTGACAAACACGCAGAACTCATTCAATTGCTATTTGAATATCTGTATGCCACAGAACTAGCAGGAGCTCTCTAGGCACCACCAACGTTCACATCAACTAGCAATACATGACCGCGAAACACTCATGGGAAACACGTAAATAGCCATCCCCGCATGGCGTCGGACGTACATGAGGCGATTTGCTTCCCAGTTAGGAATAATTGGCTACCTAGCGGTGCCGTCGGAGGTAGATGAGCCGACTTGCTTCAGGAAAACAACGAAAAAAACAAAAATTAGCTTAACGTAAAACCACTACCCAAAGGAGCCGTCGGACGTAGATGAGCCGACTTGCCTTCCGACACCTAACGTAAATGGCTACCCAGAGGAACAGCGGACGTAGAGGAGCCAAATTATGAAACACCGTACTAACCCAACTGACAACCCTGCATGGCATGCATAAACTAATCAACTACTAACAACTAACACGCGGCAGCCGGCGTGAGAGGCGGTGTGGACAATTACCTCCTTGTCCGCACGGTAAAAATCCCTCGGTGCTCTTCGATAAGAGTAGGCTAAAGCCGGCACCCTGGCAAAATCAACTAGACACTCAAAACACCCCAGCCCCACCCAAACCACAAATTATTATGTGGAGGAGTAAAGTAAAATTAAAACCAGTTAGACACCAGGGAGACGTCCCCAACCAAGCCCCCGCCTCCAGCATCCAAAAACTTCGCACAAACTATAACGCAAAAATCCCGTAACGTAAATGTCCACTTGCCTGTACCTTGATCGTAACACTCGCTTTCATAGACAGATATGCACCGTGTTCCTTTAAAGGCGGCGCAAATGACCTTTATGGTCCGGCACGCCTAAAAAAACCACTCCCCCCCCCCCCCAGCTGTGGCGCAGTAAAAACATGAGTGTTGTGGTTTGGCTACGGTGCTGCTAATTGTTGGCGTGGCTACATGAGGCTGAGAAGTATTGTTTGGGTTCATGGGGTATTTAACATGCTCTTAAGTTTGGTGCAAAATTTCTTCAGCTCATGGGATGCAACAACCTTTGAGCATATTTGAGCTGTCCGGTTTCTCGATGAGCCAGTATCACTGTGACTGTTTGTGACGTCGTCAAAGGACACCATGGCTGCGTTCTTTGTCTCTTTCAGTCCACGGATTCCGTGGAATGTGACGTAGCACATTTCGTGGACTGCAGCCGGGGAGCGTTCTGTTAAATTTCGCGCCGGATTATTTATATGTGAGCCATTTATGTCACGGTTTGTTCGCAAAACTTCTTTTGTATGATCTTGTGAGTGAATGGTGTTGATCTATGAAAATTGTTTGGTTGTATGCTACATTGTATGCTGCAAAAGAAGATTGGAAACTAAAAGCTGAGCTTAAACAGCAAATTTACCATCTTTACTGCTTCACGGAGTCTGAATGTGATTAAAACTTGTAGAGGAGGTTTCTGAACACCTACGTCGTTTAACAAATATATCTGGTGCCGCTTAGATATGCCCACTGCTTCCCTGGCCTGCAATAAGACCACAAAATTTGTGGGATGTTGCTCAGACTTACATGTTGGCTTGTGTAATTGCTTTCCCATCTGCAGAATGACATGTTCATGGCCTGCATTGAATGTTAAAGTTGATCCACTGAGCCACAGATAAGTTGATAAGTGTAAGTTGATCTGAAGTCTTGGCACCAATGCAAAAAAGTCATAGTAAAGTCACGACCACCGCTGTTTTCTCAATCAACCTCCACAGTTTTTTTCTTATTTTTTGTCTCCATGTATGTCTTACTAGCACCATGCCCTGCTTGCTACACCCCAACATCTTGCATTGATGGCTGCTCACCCTGCAGTAATGAGATTTCATTGAATGTGTGACACTGCAGTCTGGATCATGGTTGGAAAAGGTTTTGACAGGCATGTCAGCGATAGGGAGGGCATTTGCATTGGTCACTGGAGATGTAAGGAATCAGAAAACGAATATTCAGGTATTGTGTCTAGTTTATTGCTCTTTTGAATTGAAAAGTGAAATTTGCGTTACGTGGCGATGAAAAACCACTGCCGATGGCAAAACGAACACTCGCTACTGACATTTTCGCACAATCCAGTCCAATCAGTACCCATTTCATAACCACTTACGAGTTTCCAATGTCATCCTGGCCCTGAGTACAATCTCTGGTGTGCGTCGCCATCTTGAAAAGAATCGCGTAGGACTGGGCTGGACAGCTTTTTTTATTCCGCGCGTTCCCCAGGGAATTCACGAAATCGGGCCGAGGAATTCATGCGGAATGGACAAAGAACGACACATGACGTCAGAGTCCACGGAATTCCTGGACGGAACGCGACAAAGAATGCGGCCCATATTCAATGGAATAGGGCAAGGCCTTTATGTAATATGGAATACGGTGTTCTGCATGGAATGTTAGGCTGGACTGGGTGAAGCTATATCTGCTCTTTAACATTGCATTCTTTTGTAAGTTACCCAACCCAAATCCCCTTTTTTGGTGGTATTCTGCTTCCCAACTGAGAAGTATGCATTTGCGGAGGGAATGAGCAGTCACATCATGTTCAACACATTCATAAATTGCATTAAAAGGAATTTCCAAGAAATCCAAAGTTACCTTTAGCTGGAAATTTACCCCACATAACCTGGGTAGTCTAATCAAATATAATCAAACTCTGCACATCCAAACTCATCAAAACCAAACATGAACCAAAACACCCAAATTATCCCAGCCAAACTAAACCTAGCCTAAGCTAAGTTGACCCTAGCTGTGCAAAATATAACTCAACTAAGCTAACACTGGACAAATGACTGAGCTAGATTTTGTGTTTTAACACTGTAAGGAGCTATTAATTTGCTTCATTCTGCACTAATATGTAACCAGTGGCTATTTGGTTGGTTCCAATTATCAATGAACTGCAGATGTCGTCAACATCTGTGAGGCCCTATTCAACAACAGAGAAAGGTGTGAAAATCACTTATGGTACCTATGTAAGGTTGATGGAATGGAAGATTAATGAGAAATGTACATTGATCAGATAGTACCAGTTGGGGGTCTGAAAGATGTTTCTTTTTGAAATGCTAATATGACTTTTGACACATTCATTAACATTTGTTCCAGTGTACGTTGAATATCCATGCAGTTGCCAGATCATCTATAGCCAAGCATCATTCACCTTGTGTATGCCTCTGCAGCAGTGTGGGAGTTGTGGACTGTGGTAGTGTTATATTATCCTGTTGCCTGTAACCTATGAACACATGATGTTTTCATGTTTGATAGCCTAACCAAGTTCTTTGTTTCAGGTCATTATGTCAACATCAACAGGCTTGTTCAGTTGACATTGGGAAATTTCTGGTATTTTCCCTGATGCTGCTTTTGACATCATGGGAAACCAGGATGATGGTAGTAGCATAACTGAAAAGCAGCTAAAAATTGTTCTTTTGGGTGACTCTGGATCTGGAAAAGTAATGAATTTGGTCCACCTTGAGTTTGCATGCTTTGCAAAAGTGACATATGGCTGTCCCCCCAGTGAATCTCTGACTGATTAATGTGTCTTACTATACACTTTGGAGAAGCTAAGCTGTATTAAGATTGAGTGTCAGGAACTGCACAAGCTTGGCCTCATGATGTTGACTAGACGGATCATGATATAGTGGTGGCCAGATCAGATCAGACCAGATCAGGCATGAATCAGCCTCCAATCTATGTATGCTAGGGACACAAGCAAAATGTTGGTTGGTTGGTTGGTTATTGGAGTTCAGGGGTGCATAGACTACATCGGTCAGGCAGCACCCCAGGCAAAATGTCGCTGACATGCCAATGAAGTCTTCAGTTCATATTAAAGCTTCTTTACTCATTTTTGGCCATGTAGAGGGTCTTCAAGGTCATACTAGGTCAACTCATTGACATGACCTGTTTCTTGATGAATGGCCTGGAGAATTTGGATATATATATATATATATATATATATATATATATATATATATCCTGAGTATTTTTAACAGAACCATTCAAGGAAGATTGTACATCTGCTTGATTTTCTAAAGTAATATGGTCAGGGCAGGTCATGCCATATGGTTAGGCCTAATAATTTCAAGCTTAGATATCCCCTGTGTCTCACTTTGAAGAATGCAAATTTTGTTCCCATGAAGGTCTGACATTATTCTTGTACATGTTTGTATGCTGTCCAGCTTCTGACCTTGTGACCTAACTTAAAATCATGCTGGGACAGTATATACATTGCTAAGGAAACTGCTTAAGCCTTTGCATAAATGTACACTTCTTGGAAAGTATTTGCAGAGAAATGTCAAATCAGGTTAAATAAGGTCATTTCACAGGAACTCATTCCATCTTATGGCATTGGTTGGCCATCCAGTGTCATGTCACATGAATTAGATGGTGCCAGAACTGAATTTATCTGACTTCATGAGGGGCAATATCATTCTGTGAATGATGCCATGGCAAAGAATGTACATGATGTTTGACCTAAGCTGATGCTTTTGATCCACAATTCATATTTTCAACCATAATGTTTATTACATGCTTGTTATCTTTGGTGAAAAATTATTCACAATTCAATGTCACAACACAATACAGTGAAAAATTCTGAAATTATACTGACATTAGGTCAGTCTCATTCATCTTGACTTAATTTTTGAACTTGATTCTTTGTCTTGAAAAAAACATGTTCTGAAGGCACTGGAGGTTTCACATCTTTTCATCCACTCATTTGGCAACTATCACAGAAAAATGAATAAATATAGGGGCTTGAGGAGCCCCCAGCCCCAGTCCAGTAAGGGTTGAAACCTGGAAGCAGCAACAGATATAGCTGCAGAAATATGGGCCCAGAGGGACAGCCACTCAACTTGGAACATTCATTTTGTCATTATGCTGCATGAAAATAGATTGGTTCAAAATATGGTTTGTTCACCAGCTATGTGGTCGTGCCTGCGCCGTGTTACAATCATTAATTTATATTGAGAAGAAGAGCTGTGCCATTCAGAAGACTATGCATCCAGCTGGTGCTGTGTCAGAAAAAAACACTTAATTTGTGTATGTCTCAGCTGCACGTCTGCAGTGTATATATACATGTAGACTGTGGCCACAGAAACAAATTAAGTTCTTGCCCCATTGGTCATCTTATTATATTTCTATACATATCACTGGGCTACCCACTGAGCATCCATAGTAAAAAACATGTTGTCCCATTGCAGTCCTCTAAATCATGATTGCAAATGGTCAAATGCCTGGCTTACTTTCATCTAAACCGTGGCTATGCTGTTTTTCTGCACTGCAATTGCACCAAATCACTGCCAGCTTTTATTCGCTATGCCAATCATTTGTGCCTGCACGAAACACCGTCGTCGTTTTGCACGCGTCTTAACATGGCTCGTGTCGGCTCGGTGCTGACGTTCTAAAGTACCAACACGATCGTTTGCTCTACTAATGCATTCAATAGTTTCATCAGAGGTCTCAAGTGGGAAAAATGGTTTTACAGTCATGCAGTGTTATCATGCATCCAGCCATTCGTTATTATATCTTGGATGCCGGAATTATCTGCGTCCAGTAGCGATCGGTAGAGCACCCGATGTTTCAACTACGAAACGACGGCCTTTCGTGGATGTCAAGTGGTGTCACACTCGGACCAGCCGCAGCCTGCTTACCTTGACCCAAGCCACCCGGTGGATATCTCACTACTGACAGCTGGGCCTGCTGCCGCCAGACGGCACTATGCTGCCGGTACAGCCAGGACACGTTCAGTCCAGTGCACTCGTACACGTCCGGTGTGGAGTTCTACCTGAAGCGGATGGCGCTGGCGCAAGACCGCTGCGTCACGCTGCAGCTGTGGGACGTGGGCGGCACCTCGCTGTCGGGCGGCATGCTGGACAACTACCTGTACGGCGCACACGTGAGTCGCACGCGCTGCTGGAGCTTCGGCTGCCGTGTGCAACTCCGTACTGTGATGGCTCGGGCGACGACTCATGTGGTTGTCACGAAGGGTTAAAGTAATGGGTTTTCGTTAGGTGTGAGATGTCGAAACGAGCCCAGTAGGATGTTGAAATTTGCCATGGGATTAGTGCCCTTTAAAATGCTTTTGATGCCTCAGACTCAAATTCGAACTGATGGTGTAGGTTCCAAGGAGCAGGATGTCGATACTTCTTGGAGAAGGATGTCGATTGAGCGTTCAGAAAGTGGTATATTTCTCCTTATTTCACTAATAATGTATCACTGTTGTCATGGGCCAGACATGGCGATGCATCTCGCCCACTCATTTCGTTGTGCTTTATCATTCGCAAACTTCGGCGCATCCAATTCTGTGCAGCGTTCTAGAAGAAATCAACATTTGCGTCGCATAACCACCTAACCACCGGCAGCTAATGCCCCCCTAAATGCAGATAATTATGTCAAGCTGTCGTGGACATTGCGCCAGTAGGGTTGGTGGGTTTATGCCAGCTTTGTCATGTCGCTCCTTGCACTGTCTGCTCTGTCTACTCGCGCATGTGTCGAAGTTGCCGAAGTTGTAAACTATGGTTAGAATTCAACTTTGTCTCGGATGTCTCTCATCCAGTCAGTTTCCTCTACAGAACATTATTATCGCCTTTTTCTCCCCATATGGTTGAATAATATTTGATAATATATCCCTAGCTCCAATAACATTGACAATGACAACTACCAAAGCTCCATCATTGCTTGAGGTTCCAGTAATAGAGGTTGCCACCCCACAACTACCTCGGATTATTACCACCATAGGTTGTCTATTTCATAGTGGTATTTCTGCTGTCTACAGTGGCACGAACTTTGAGCAGAGGAATTCGTTTCTCTTTGAGCTGAAGGCACCAGACGGGGACGTCGGAATCCGAAGCGACAAACACACAGACTTTTGGGTGTGTTATTATACATTGTGTTCGAGTTAGTTATTTGGGCTTCAGGGCACATCAACTTCATTCGTTATGCAGCGCTTATGTTTGCATATGACAAATCGCACCTTTTGACTACAATTGTGTTACCGCGACGCCAGAAGACGAGCATGTTGGAGTTAGGAACTGTTGCAGTCGAATGCAATTCAATTTCATAAAAGTAAGTTTATGAAGTGAAAACTGTTCCATGAGTTGAAAATATGCTTTGATGTGTTTAATCACACTTATAGCTTGTATTATTCCAGAACGGTGGCTATGATCGCCAGTGATATTGATTGATGGTTGACCTCCAGCGATACCCGGTGTTCTCCAGGACGTCCCGTTCTCCTATTATGTAGTATCCGTCACCCGTTCGCCGCCACGTCTCCACGTTCAGCTGGATCCCTGGTAACGTCACGCATGTCGTGTTTCAGCTGGCGCTGTTCGTGTACGACATCAGCAACTACACGTCGTTTGAGAACCTCGAGTCGTGGCTGCTGGCCGTGGGCGACTCCACGCGCCACCAGACGCGGCCGCTGCGACGCGTTCTGATCGCCAACAAGTGTAAGTAGCGCGAGCGCCTTCACAGTGCACGTGGTCCACGGCAGCTGGTGGTGCCACCTGGTCGGAACATGGTGGAACATTCGCCCGTAAGGAAAATCCGATCTTCCACACGACAGTAACTCCAACCACCACACAATGGGCTCTAAATAACCGCGTAGTCTGCGCGCCCTTAAGCCCCAAATAATCAATCATTCAGCCACCAGCACACAGCTTGCTACTGCTGCACGGTCATGCGGCATTGTGTGCAAATAAAGACACTGATCCTGTTGGCATTGATACAAGCTCCAGCAACCCTGATTGAGTTGTATCCTGATTCCGTGCTGCGAATTTGGAATATTCTGCAGTGTTGGCTGTGAAAGTGGGAGCTCAGTGTGCAAATTGCACACAAGTCGGCTAGCATACGTCGGATTGGTTCGAAGAGCGCCAAAGTTGGTCGGTGGATCGTTTAAGACGTACAGCGTAGGGTCTCAACTGAAACCGAAGAGGGATTGGGGGCGCGTTTATTCCTATAAAATCTTTGAAATTACTGAAGCTATAAGCATACAAATTGGATGGCAGGTTACGGCTGCAGTGAGCTCTGCAGAATACATTTGTTAAGTATAGCCAATGTCTTCAGGGTCAAATAAGGTCGAGCTCAACCGGCACGTCGCGCCGACGAGACCTTTGTGACCTTGAACGCTGGACGGCCGACCAGCCGGCCGGCGGTCGGTCCGCAGCCAGTCGGTTGACTTGGCACCCCGCAATTCCTATATTGATCTACAAATAAACAATGCTTGGAATGCGCTTCTCAATTTTTAACACAGTCACGTGATTGCATTACAATATCCCTGCCCGTTTGCAAGGTATCCTCGACAAACATTAGGGATAGGCCGATTCTCCCTCCAGTACGCATGCTAACACTGACAGTGCGAACGATTTCGGCGAGAGACGTTGTTTATGGAGACGTGGCCGGGACGGTGGGGTTCCCCTTTTCTTGCGCATCGCCGTCGAGTGCGGAGCGGGCGGCGAGCCGTTCTGACGTGCGCCACCTGTCGGTGACCTGAGCCCCTGCCGGGTCAGTCCGCCGAAGTCGGTCGGTCAGGGTCGTCATGCGACGTCGTGGCCGTTGACCGTGCCAGTTGATGTAATATGTCTATTCACGTGACACGCATCTGTGATATCGCTGCAGACGCCGCTAGAGAGCAATAGGAACATAGCGGAGACTGCCCCACAGTCACCACGCCACCGTTACAGCGTCACTGTTCCCACGTCACGGCTGCTGTGTCACCACCGTTACCACGTCATAGTTACTACGTCACGATTACTACGTCACGATTTCTACGTCGGTTACTACGTCACGGTTACTACGCCACGATTACTACGTCACGATTTCTACGTCACGATTGCTACGCCACGATTGCTGCGTCGGTTACTACGTCACGGTTACTATGCCACGGTTACTACGCCACGGTTGCTGCGCCACGGATACGTCACAGGCACTACATCACGCCTACTACGTCGCAGTTACTACGCCACGGTTACTATGTCACGCTCACTACGTTATAGTTGCTACATCACGCTTACTACGTCACAGTTGCTATATCATGCTTACTACGTCACAGTTGCTACATCGCGCTTGCTACGTTACCGTTACTACATCACCGTTACTCTACCACGTACTTCGGCCTGGCAACAGCAGCCCTTGGTGTGTACACTGCACACCACGGGTCTCCAAGCACACATGAGCTCCATCGGTACCCCCCGCTATCCGTCCGCTTCCTCTACTTTTTTTTTTGGGGGGGGGGGAGGCGGTCGGAGAAACACCGAGGTATGGACACACGAGCCAGAGAGGAGGGCTAACAAAGCCCTTCGATTTTGTCCATGTTTTGCCGACCCTATGGATCTGGAGATGAACCACGTAGGCTGGTGCTTGCTCCCTCGTCCGGCGGTTGCGCTGCTCCCAGCCTCCTGGTCGGAGGCGAGGTTGGCAAGTGCTTGCTACCTGGTACTCTTGGCCGGTTTGGCCGGTTCGTAACGGGCCGAGACAGAACGGTGAAAGCACTGCACGGGACGTAGCTGTCGATGGATACAGACGACTCGAGGATACGATACTGGACGGGATGTGACTTGTTTCCTGATGTCAAATGACCTATTGCACAACTATTCTCCTATACCCTAAGACAGAAGCCACGGCAGCAACCGTCCAGAGATCACCAACAAAATGGCGAAATTTGTTGCAAAATGGCAGGAGAGTGCGGCTTTTTTTCCGCAATTTAACCACATACCATCGGGGAAATATTGTCCTAAACTAATCCTCACATCGCGGAGTGTCTGAATCCGATTTTTCTTCTTCTAACTTTGATGATTATTCATTATTTAGCCACTGAACCGGTCATAATCAAGTTTCTGTTTCCTTCAGCGGACGTCACCGCCCCCCCCCCTAGGTTTCAGAGCGAACTCCAACACTTTCTAGTGAAGGGTTCCATACCTGTACACAATATTCCAAGTAGAATCGCACAAGGCAACCGCAATGTTCGTCGTAATTTCCTCGTTTCTGGCACATCATGGGCGCACATCTGTACCCATGCCCGTGGACAGGCTTCGTGTCCAGTCATATATTTCGGCGATGGCGTTGTCAGAGAGTGTACATCGATGGTCAGCACCTGGCGCGATCCGGCCATTTCCTGGTGCCGGGTACCGGACCGTGATTACAGCTAGCACAGCACCCGCCCTTGGCACGCATCCAGGCCGACTACAGCCGTTTACGGTCTCGCCTTCCGGTAAACGGGAGGAGTGGAGGCCGCATAGTACGTACGAATGGTATCGACTAAGATGACAACGTGGTCGCTGATAGCCAGTGCAGTTGATGCGCCAATACAAAATAATAGCCAACTAACGACTAAAAGACGACACATACATGCAAGCTGTACGATGGCCCACGTCTTGGTCTCAATAAATACACTGTTTCACGCTACATATAGCCGTGCTTTCACAGTTGTTTATTAGCAGTAATGACCGTGATAACTGTCAATTCCTGACGGTCATATCCATAATGTTGGACAGGTGCAACAAGGGTGGATCCAGGAATGGTGATCGGGGGAGGGGGAAGGTGTCATTTTATCTGGAAGGGCGCCATTTATCCAGAGGGTGGCGTCTTTTCTACTGCCAGGTGTGCCTTTTTACAACCAGGGGCTCATTTTCTACTCTCAGTGGTGCCTTTCCTTCCCCGTGGGACACCATCGGCTGAAAAACTCAGCTGGGGAGAGGATTGCACTCGAGCGCCTTGGAGGGGCGGCACATCTCTATTGGGGAGGAGGCAGTATAGTCCTTCCAGTCGTCCCCCTGGTCCGCCACTGAGGTGCTGATGATGTAATCCTTTTGTCCGATTTCGCGCAGCAAACTCGACAAAACGTCTATTTTCATAGAGATGAAGCATTTTCAGAGGGATTCGCATCATTGTGGCAACCCCTTGCCGCATCGCATTTATGCATAATAGTATATAGCAGTGGTGTTATTACCGGTAATTGAGCCATGCACAGGTACAGCATATGCTCATTGCAGAACGACACACCCACCAAATAAGACATCACTGAACGGGACAAACAGATGCCAGTCCATGCTGTGACCGACGTCGAGGGGCAACCAAAGTTTGAATTTATATCCACGGGGTCAGCACGCGATCAAGGCTCTAACGATACACATGTCTGCGGCGCCTGTTGGCCACTGTGTAGCCCGTCACGGCTGACGAGCGCCGACCTGGTGCGACTCCCGACAGTGCCGACCTGGTGCGACTCCCGACAGTGCCGACCTGGTGCGACTCCCGACAGTTCCGACCTGGTGCGACTCCCGACAGTGCCGACCTGGTGCGACTCCCGACAGTGCCGACCTGGTGCGACTCCCGACAGTGCCGACCTGGTGCGACTCCCGACAGTGCCGACCTGGTGCGACTCCCGACAGTGCCGACCTGGTGCGACTCCCGACAGTGCCGACCTGGTGCGACTCCCGACAGTGCCGACCTGGTGCGACTCCCGACAGTGCCGACCTGGTGCGACTCCCGACAGTGCCGACCTGGTGCGACTCCCGACAATGCCGACCTGGTGCGACTCCCGACAGTGCCGACCTGGTGCGACTCCCGACAGTGCCGACCTGGTGCGACTCCCGACAGTGCCGACCTGGTGCGACTCCCGACAGTGCCGACCTGGTGCGACTCCCGACAGTGCCGACCTGGTGCGACTCCCGACAGTGCCGACCTGGTGCGACTCCCGACAGTGCCGACCTGGTGCGACTCCCGACAGTGCCGACCTGGTGCGACTCCCGACAGTGCCGACCTGGTGCGACTCCCGACAGTGCCGACCTGGTGCGACTCCCGACAGTGCCGACCTGATGCGACTCCCGACAGTGCCGACCTGGTGCGACTCCCGACAGTGCCGACCTGGTGCGACTCCCGACAGTGCCGACCTGGTGCGACTCCCGACAGTGCCGACCTGGTGCGACTCCCGACAGTGCCGACCTGGTGCGACTCCCGACAGTGCCGACCTGGTGCGACTCCCGACAGTGCCGACCTGGTGCGACTCCCGACAGTGCCGACCTGGTGCGACTCCCGACAGTGCCGACCTGGTGCGACTCCCGACAGTGCCGACCTGGTGCGACTCCCGACAGTGCCGACCTGGTGCGACTCCCGACAGTGCCGACCTGGTGCGACTCCCGACAGTGCCGACCTGATGCGACTCCCGACAATGCCGACCTGGTGCGACTCCCGACAGTGCCGGTGAGATGCGCGAGGCGTGACCAGCGGCCACACAGCGTCACGGTCGATGACGTCAGCGGCGGCAGGAGGCAGTCGCGCGTCCGGCCCCTGCCGACGTCGTGTCGCGCGTCCGGCCCCTGCCGACGTCGTGTCGCGCGTCCGGCCCCTGCCGACGTCGTGTCGCTCGTCCGGTCCCTATCCACGTCGTGTCGCTCGTCCGGTCCCTGTCGACGTCGTGTCGCGCGTCCTGCCCCTGTCGTGTCGCGCGTCCGGCCCCTGTCGTGTCGCGCGTCCGGCCCCTGCCGACGTCGTGTCGCTCGTCCGGTCCCTTGGGCGCTAAATGACCAACCATGGTCGATGCGCCCTAAAACCACAATCACACACACACTCGTCCGGTCCCTATCGACGTCGTGTCGCGCGTCCGGCCATTGTCGACGTCGTGTCGCGCGCTGCCGCGCTCTGGATCACGCTTTTGCCATTGATGCCGTGCGCGTGTGGGTCTAAAGAACACACCATGTCACATACATTAAATTTACAGACACCATCTTACAGGCATGGCCAATCTCAGAAACAGCTTGTTCGATCCGCATGAAGCCTTCATCAGACGGTCGGACGTGTATCAAAAACGTGCGACTTGAACATTCGTGACCTTGGGTCACGAATGTTCAAGATCAAATTAATTCAAGAATTAAGATCAAGAATTAAGAAAATCAAGAAAAAATTCAAGAATTAAGATCAAAGGTCGCCGAATCTTCGGAAAACTGTATTTCTGGCATACAGACATGGCCAATCTCAAACCGCTCGATCGATCTTCAGAACACTTTCAACAACCGGTTAAGATGGTGTCTCTAAAGTGATGTACGTAATTTGGTGTCTGATTTTTAGGCCCACCCGTCGTGCGCCACTGCCGGAGCCGGGGCGGCCTTGGGCCGAGCGGCCCAGTGACGTCACCTGTCTCCGACGGCCGCCGGCGGCGCCACCTTGACGTTTCTGACGCCACCGACCAGCGCATAAAGGCTCGGTGGCCCGCCTGACTAGACAAAGGTCACAGAGACAAATGTTAGTGTACGACAATTAAATGTATACCACTAAGACGGATATTGCCTGTTAAATTTGGAATTAAGATTTTTTTTTCTTCACTAAATTGGTCCTTTTCGGTAATCATGAAGAAACACGAATATTTTGAAAAGTCGAACATCACCCTCCACCACAGAGGTGGATCTAGTTGGGGGGGGGGGTTAACGGGGGGCATTTGTCTTCCACCGATAGCTATGCTATTGTGTACAGCTTGATGTTATTGTCTGATGTTATTGCATAGCCGAATGTTATTGTTGGATGCTATTGTGTATACAACCCGGATAATATACGCCGCATGAACCAAATTCAACACGGCCCCAGCCGACTCAACCGAACACTAGTCAAACCATTATGGGCGCTACATGGCTACTGTAGTTGATGCACACTGAAGTCCTAATAACTAACTCTAGTCAAACCATTGAACTGAAATAGTCCAAACCCAACCTATGTTATCTCATCCCAAATCTTGTGCTATCCGCATGCCCATGCCGTGTGGGTGTGTGTGAGTGTGTGAGGCGGGTGTCTGAGGCAGATCTCTCAGGCGAGTGGCTTTGGCGGGTGTCTCAGGCGGGTGTCTCAGGCGGGTGTCTCAGGCGGGTGTCTCAGGCGGGTGTCTCAGGATGGTGTCTGAGACTGATACCTTAAGCGGATGTCTGGGGATGCACGAAACGTCATCAACACGGCGGAAAGTATAAGGTTACACGTGCAAAGTTCGTCAGTTTCCGGCACACCAGTCCTACTCGGCCGTTTTCTCCCACTGCGTGCGCACAGCCCTCTGTGATCAGGCCAAAAATGCTCCTCTATACCGCATTAGGAGGAGGACGCAAATGAAGACAATCGGAATTAGAGCATAAGGTATCAGGTGCCACGAAGCTACATAGCCACTGCAGTCGATGTGTCCCGCTACCCCTTCCATAGTCGGTATCAGCAAACTCACCTGCATCGAGGCTTCTGGCTAAGCCTTGCAATTGGTCCTGGCTGACGTCTGGCGCTCAGCAGTCTGGCAGCATTAAGTAGCCTTGATCCACATCATCCCATTCTACGGAACTTATTGTTGCAGCTTGCATCGCTTCACCTAGCAGGAAAACCGGTCACGCTTTGCTGGATTCCAGCACAAGTCTGCAACAGCGGCGACGAGCTCACAGACGCGGCTAAGAGGCCTGCGGCGCTGACACTGTCGGCGCGTGATCCCGCTTCCTGCCGAACATTTCCATCCCGTTATATCGTCGTTTTGTACCAGGAACGGTAGCACAGATGGGCTCCATAGACGGGAACAGAACACATTAGATCAAATGAAGCTACGTCTGGGAACTTGGCCCTCGACCCCAAAGCAGTCTAGGATGGTTGAGGTGACTCTGTTGCCTTATAATCGGACACACGTTAGCACACATCTATTGTGTGATGGCGAGAGACCTAAGTGTGAGGTCCGTACCGCCACGCTGACGATACGCCACGCCTTAGTAGCGTGCCCAAGATATGCGAAAGGAGGATTCATTTTCAGCGTAATCCCTACAGCCTAACAATGATAAATTTGCTCAATGGCACATTACGCTTTGCCCATGACGGATCGGCTTTCTGGTTCATGAAACAAGTACGGTTTCAAGTCATATGCTTCGGATTTAGTTGCGACGGGATACTCAGAACGGAAAGTTCCGCTTTCCCCCTTTTCCATAACTGGTTTTTAAGTTGTCCCCTCCCTTCCGTTGCATAGCACATTTTAAGATATGATAGACATTTCGTCGCTTACGCTCCTCCCCATCTTTCGAACATGGTAATTTGTTCATTTTGGTATATTTTCAATCTAGTTTTTGTAGATTAATCAGGTTAGATTTAAATGATAAGGTGAAATTGCAAAGCACGCGCTGTTAATTTTCACTTTGTAAGTAATTTTGGTCCTTGGAGCCCTGTGCACAATCAGTTATGTGACTGATGTGGCACCTCGTTGACCTGTGGCCTGCGTTGCAGCGGACCTGGAGCATATCCGCGCGGTGCGTGTCGACAAGCACAAGAGTTTCGCGGCCGAAAACGACCTGCTGTCGTTTGTCGTGTCCGCCCAGAGTGGCGAAAACGTGAGTGTTTAGCCGGTGATGTTCATTGCCCCGCGCCCTATCACGGCACCCCCGTCCCAGAGTCCAGCTGGGACGTCCTCAAACACCTCCGTCTCCGGAATTCCAGTCGGGCACCAGGCAGTCCAGCTGGAACATCACCAAACCGTCTGCTGCCACATCTGACCTGAGTGTATTGGTGGACACGGACGAGGTAGATAAATGTCTTCAGAGATACATAAACTACTTCGCTATTTTTACTTGCTTTTCGCCGATGGACATTGCATAGAAAGAAGCGTCTTTTTGCATCACAAAAACTATCTCTTTCCACCACGACTATGGCCGCGTCAGTAAAATGAAATACTTGCCAAGAAACGAGATGCGAGCTCGAAAGTAATTGCTCCAACCGATAAGACGAATAATGTGGAAAGAAATAGTGATCTGACTGTTAAGTCAATCTATGTTCATGTTTTTTCATTTCCGTTCCTGGCCTCCGTTTTGCTCCTGGCCTCCGTTTTGCTCAGTTAAAATGTGGTGAAATTATTGTAGAACACTAACAGGGTTAGCGGTCCAATTGAATGAGTTCAAAGGTAGGGACGGGGATGGCCGAATCGTCCAGATTTTTAGATGAAGTCAGTGGTTCCGTGGATATCCATATTCTGGCAATTTCAAAGGGCGTCACGGCCTTCGTGCGTTCCATTGGATCTGACGTGTCACCAGACTTTCTCAAGAACATTAAGACTTGCTATTTACAGGAAATCGTGTCTTAAAACTGACGATGGCAACTACAACATACAGTGTGCTGGATTCTTCATCCTCCATTGTAACTGTCAATCCAAACCATTTTTTTCTTCAGATCACCCCTGGGGACAACAGAAACGTGGCGAGGAAGTGCTTCAGTAAGAAAGAACAATATTTCCCTTCACGAATTCAGTCTTGTTTTTCTTGTGCTTTTTCGCATGGATGTTAGTACGCTCCGCAAATGACCGACGTAGTCCACGCGCCCTAAACACAAATCAACCACTGGGCGGGGATGGGCGAGTAGCTAATGTGTTAGCATATGGATACCGAAGATCCCGGGTTCGACACTAGCGCTGCTCGCGACATTTCCCGATCCCGCGGCCCACTGGCGAAACAGTGTGGGCGGCGCCGTTAGCCGTGAATGTGCATAAAGTGCATCGTGAATCACCCAATAAACAAACAACAAACAAACAAATCAACCACCATCACCCGTACGCTCCGCAAGGCCATCGAGACAGGTTGAACAGATATTGACGCCCTCAGTCCTGGCCTGGCCTTCTCTGGCTGATCCTTCTCCGGCTATATCTCCTCCGACCGAACCTTCTCCGCCAAGCTTTCTACGGCTAGGCCTTCTCCGACGCCTTCCATCCTCACTGGGCCTTGCCCGGCTTCGGCCTCCTTCTACAGTCTCCGCCCTGCCACACGTGCCTCGTGCACCCGTGACGGCTTACCCCCCCCGTGGTCCGTCCATGCTGGCGGCCGCCGTGCAGCTGCTGCGGCGTGACGCGACGCTCTGTGGCAGGTGGCGCAGGTGTTCCAGCACCTGGCGGCCGTCACGCTGGGCGCCCGTCTCACCCGCACCGACCTGGAGCAGGTCGCGCCCGTGGTGCGCGCGCAGATCGCCAAGCCACGACCGGAGACGTCGCTGCCGCGGCCGCCCACCGCCAGTCGGGTGCGCGTCTCCTCCGACGTGTGCTGCCTCCAGTGAGACGACTTGCTGTCTCCGTGAGACGGTCTGCTGTCTCCTGTGGGACGGTCTGCTGTCTTCTGTGGGACGGCCTGCTGTCTCCTGTGGGACAGGGACAGTCCGCTGTCTCCTGTGGGACGGTCTGCTGTCTCCTGTGGGACAGTCTGCTGTCTCGTGTGGGACAGTCTGCTGCTTCCTGTGAGACGGCCTGCTGTCTCCCGCGAGACGGCCTGCTGTCTCCTGTGGGACAGTCTGCTGTCTCCTGTGGGACGGTCTGCTGTCTCCTGTGGGACGGTCTGCTGTCTCCTGTGGGACAGTCTGCTGTCTCCTGTGGGACAGTCTGCTGTCTCCTGTGGGACAGTGCTGTCTCCTGTGGGACAGTCTGCTGCTTCCTGTGAGACGGCCTGCTGTCTCCCGTGAGACGGCCTGCTGTCTTGCGTGAGACGGCCTGCTGTCTCCTGTGGGACAGTCTGCTGTCTCCTGTGAGGTCTGCTGTCTCATGTGGGACAGTCTGCTGCTTCTTGTGAGACGGCTTGCTGTCTCCCGTGAGACGGCCTGCTGTCTTGCGTGAGACGGCCTGCTGTCTCCTGTGGGACATTCCGCTGTCTCCTGTGAGACGGTCTGCTGTCTCACGGAAGTCAATAGATTATCTGTCGTCTCCAACGGGTCCGTTCTGCCCTGCAAAACGCTCCTGATCTTTTCACAGAGACACAAGCACGCCTTTCTGCGAGATAGCTCCAATGTTTCCGTTAGGGAAGGCATATTTCAATAGGTAGGCCAGTGTCTCACCTGGGGAAGGTCTGGTATCGTGGACGGGTGACAAGTGGTTTCTGAAGAAAAACCCGATATTTGCCACGGGTGTCGGTAGCACAGTGGTTAAGCTGAGCGTCTGTTATGCCAGAGGTACAGGGTTCGATTCTCGCGGTGCCCGCCCTTCCTGCCGGGTGGGAGGCAGGCGACGCCCTGTGGCCTCAGCTGTAGAGTACGTCGTAAGGCAACAGCCAACAAACCAACTAACCGACCAGCCAGCCAGCCAGCCAGCCAGCCAGCCAATCAGCCGATCGTTCCTACACATCGGAATTCTTCTGTCGTCTGTGAAAAAGGCTTGCTATCCGCACCGAAAGCAGCTACCCCGCGATATGACACATCCGGTCTTATCATTGGTGGGCGCTGGCGTACCCAGATGGTGACAAGAGCGTCCTGATTTCCACAGAACTAGGTCCCGTCAGCGAGAAAGTAGTTCTCCACCGAAAGAGAATTAGCTCCCGCCAGCGAGAAGGTTGCCTGGAGGAGAATTAGTTTCCGTCGGCGGGAAGGCATTTCTACGGACGGGCGAACTGCGCCTGCTCCAAAGGAGCGTTTTGCTGCCTGTGGTGAAAGGTGGGAGTGATGACAGGGGTACGGTGAAAGGTGATGGGAAGGGTGAGATGGGAGTATGATTTCTGCAGTGAGAGATGACCGGGTTAGAAGACTCGCGATGAGCTCGGTGAACGAGTGAAAGGGCGGGTTGAGAAGCCTGTCATCAACTGATGGGTGGTGACGTCCAGCGTTAAAATAATGCGTTTTGTTTGTTGTATCACATAGTGTGAGCTCCGTTTTGTTTATGGTAGCACATGGTGTGACCTCCGTTTTGACTCCGTCCGGCCTTGCGCTCCGTTTGTTGTCCTTTTGACGCTTACGTGTTATGTTTGCACTACGATCTCAAATGTATATGATATTGCCTCCTGTATGTGAGCGAAGTATCTAAGTAGGCTCCATGCTATCCTACTTTCTGCTAAATTTAGTGCATTGTACTTTATAGAAGTTTTTGTTGTGACTGCGCTTGACTTGTTCGTGAATGTATGGAGACGATGAAGAATAGACAATGCTGACAGACCCTCATGGGTCCGTTAGCCCAATGTCAGCTGCCAGCTATCAGTATTCAGCACCATCACCTTGTGTAGTGGCGTCGGATCAGAAAACTGCTGTCCACGCCTGTGCGGTGTTGATGTCAGCCGTGGCCATATTTGTTCATCTGAAACAGCCAATCGTAATTGTAATGTTTCTTTGTCATGTCGAATTTGTAGTGTTCGAGTTGAATCATTTTATAGTCCTGAAACCTGTGTGAATTGTGTGTAATCGTTAGTCGCAATATGAACGTGGTGTATCGGTGCAGAACACCAGTGCTTGCAAGCACACCGCACGTACTTTGTTGACAGTATGCTGATGTGAGAAGGGCAGCATTTAAAATAAGTGTTCAGTGGATTTCAGCTTAGTGGTAGCTATGATAGCTCACCTTCTCCAGAATGCTATCGTTAGCTCTTCGGAGATCAATTTCAGCATGCATCATTCCAATACACTATTTGAAACATTTAAAAAGCTCATCGTGTTTCTTCTGAAGTGGATACGGAAGTGTCATGGTGTGGAGACTTCGTTAGGCCCGATCGACCCCACCACTGGTGGTGGGAATGCACGCGCACGAGATTCGCTGAGTACACCCGGTGGCGAAGCTCCTTGAAGTGGCTGTGTGCGTTCCATCTCATAATATTTTTTTTATGGAATGGACCCGCCGTATTGGACAAAATAGTTTGGGATAAATATTTTCTCGATATCACCTGATCAAGTGCTAAAGCTCAAAGCAAACTAAATACCAACGGCGGCTCCGGTTAAAAACAATGACAGATGCAGCGGAGCTTTTGAAATCCGGACCCGGCTCCGGTAAGGCGGTGTCGTTTTCCGGACCGGGGACACCTGTCTCCGATCAGGGAAGGAGTCCCCAGTCCCCGGTGCCCCGCCCCCTCGGGATCCGTCAATGCATCTAACGTTCACAGAGGGCCTTTGACAGTTTTAGCGAATTCTTTGACACTTGATGAGAACCGGGTGTACTCACAGGCAGCCCTCCAATGCCTACAAAAGGTACACAAAATATTGGAACTATGCTAAGTACATAAACCCTTTGCTAGTCAGGATTGCCCTGACGGTTACAGAAGGCCCTTTGACCGCTAATCACTGGAAGCAGCACTGCAAACATGGGGGAACACTGGTTGTGAGCGGGCATTGTAGGGTGGAGTTATTTGGAACATGGAGCCATGTGGGTCTAAATGGCAATAGAGCTGGTGGGGCGGGGATGGAGGGGTGGGGTCATTCCCCGGTGTGGTACCCTGCTAATGTTAACTTTCCATTTTCTCTGTTGAATCTGACAATATGTCATCAAAAATAAGGACCTGAACCCCCTAGTTTGGTGAGAGATCTCCAGCCTTGGCTGTCGATTGGCATGATGTCAATGCGCGAGATGTGGGATGATGACCTTTATGGGACCCTTGCTGGTTTTGATGCGTCGCGGTCAGGGCGTCAGGTGCAGGTGTTTCCACACGACAGCAATGTGGGCCCATGCTACGGCCCACGCAAGTGTGCCGGTTGCATTAGTTCAAGATAGTTACGTTAGGTGTATTAATTCCTATTTGTTTTATAAATACAAGTACCACTATGGCCCTACTATGGATGCCCATTTGAGGCCCGTGTAGCATCAACTAGTGGCGGATCCGCGGGAGGGTGCGAGGGAACTCTGCTGCCTCAAAAATGGTTGGTTTGGAACAAACTTGTCCTTTGCTTACGATTTTCAGAAAGACTAAAGGCTTGTTGTTGAAGATATTGCTTTGGGCTCAAACCCAGGTCTAAGCTCTCAAATCCAATTAGTTTTAAAATGAGTATTTATGTTTTATACCTTCTTTTTTTCCCCTCCCAAACCCAAAGCCGGCTGGCTTCATTCACCAATGGTATTCGTTCTGTCACGTTCACAGGCTCTTCTTTGTTGAGGGAGGTGTGGGGGAGAAGCGGTGCACTCGACCTTTCCACAGACACCCAATACAAATTTTGTTGGGTGAGTTCGGGATGTACTTGACCTTCCCGAAGTGGCAACCCATCTCCATCGAGAACCTTTCGTGGTGCTAGGGAGGCGATCACGATCCCCTGCCACCCCCAGCTTAGATCCGAATGTTACAGGGGTGTAACTTGTGCACTTTTGGTGTTGCGGATGCAATGTCAATAAATAATGTCCAAATTTAGCATTAGGCAACATTGGAAGATTCGTGATGCATGAAAGGATAGAAGAATGGACTCAGAATTCGGTTCAGTAACACTAAGCAAATTTGTGGCCTCCATACATTCCTCTATTACGTAGGCGAAGAAGTATGACAACGGGGAAATGGTACATTCCTAAACTTCATGCAGTTCGGCATCGCGTGAACGGCGTCACATGGAAAATATCAACCTAAAAACCACGCTCCCCTTATCAAAAATCTCCGGCGGCTCCCATGCCCACCATCCCGTTCTCAGTTAAATGCATCGACATATATATATATATATATAGTTGAATTGGGAATCGACCCATGAATCAATAGTTTTCGGATGAGTTGTGAGTTTAATCGGTTCTTCTCCCCAAAATATATCGAGTCATGAGTTGAATCACATCTTTAAAAAAAATGAGTTGAATCATAAGTAAATGATTCAAATATCATGTGTGGGCAGTGCACAATGAAATATATGGCCCATGAGTCTGATACCACTGAATCGGATTTGAATCAATTCAAATTTCTGTCAGTCTCTTTGAGTGATGATTCAAATCAGTTCTCAAGATCTATGAGTCACATGTAAGTTGACTAAACGAATTTGGGTCGAGCACAAGTCTGTTTCTTAGAAGGTGCACCCTTCGAAAATAGCATAGCATATGCGAAAATGGAAAATATTTCGGGTGCCTTTGGTCGAAAATCCGTTTAGCAGGTGAGGGGCCTGTACTTGAGCACACTGAAGGGGTGCTTCTGGCTGAAAAATATGAAGGGGAGCACTCGGGCCTTCCCGGAGGCGCGCAGATTCCAAGTTTCATGGAGACATGTCCCTGAATCCGCCGACCATCCCTCAATCCGCACGACCATCCTGCAGGGCACGGGTTGACGCTCAGGCAGGTGTGTTGCTTTATATACTTTCGGGGGACAAATGCCACAGCAGTGTTGGCTTTGCCCCCGCCAATAATTTCAAGCTTTAACATAGGATCCTATGGAGTGTGTCCCCAAATCAATTTCGGCCTGTCCATTGCCTTCATGTATTTTGCCCTCCCCTCCCGAATAACTTTCGGAAATCAACATCCGTGCGCTCAGGGCTTCCTCTTTCAGTGCATTTCTTTCTATCAGTCCGGAACGTCTTCCAAGGGCGTAGCCAGGACGGGCGTGGATCCAAGATTTGCCATGGCAGGTGCATTCATCTGACAATTTCGAGATTGGTCGAGGGTTTTAGAAGGGAGACTTCGACTGAAGATTCAAGGGGGTGCACTCACTTATTCTAAGGGGAACATTTTCATCTTCAGTCTTTAGCTGAAAAACTAGAAAGAGTTCCACTCGAATCTCGCTGTAGGTCCACTTTTTCTGATAAGATTGGCGCCACCCTGCCATGAGCGGACATATGTCCCCGGTACCCCCGGTACCTGTCAACAAGGAGATGAACGGCAGGAAAGCGGCAAGACGGAGTGCAGGCTTAAGTTGGAACAGGTGATGAGGCTTTTGCTTGATATATGCATATATATCAAGCAACGTTTTTGCTTGATATATGCATATATATATCAAGCAAAGTGTTTGCTTTATATGTGAATATATCATTTGAAAATGATATAGTCATTTTCACCACCTGGAACGTCCCAGTACCCCCGCTGTACATCCAAAACACACTGCGTCTGCATAGCGCTGGGGGAATATCAGAACCTCTAATACTAAAAACCTATAATGATCCAGAACCTATAATACTCAAAAGGCATAATGCTTCAGAGCCTCTAAATAGTCGTCTTGGGAGAATGTTCAATACCTATAATGCTTAAAACCTATAAAGCCTCAAACCACAGAATGGTTGGAACGTATAGTTGTTCCGAACATATAATACTCAAATCCTATAATGCTTCAAAGCCTCTAATACTACCCTGTGGGAACTTTCAAGACGTATATTGCTCAATTCCTATAATGCTTCGTTTCAACTAATATTCAGAAAGCATAACTCTCGAACCAGCTAATGCTTCAAAACCTCTAAAGCTCAAAGCCTATAATGCTTCAGAACCTATAATGCTCGGAACCTATAATGCTCAAAACCTATAATATCAGTTAACGACCGCACGCCATATTCAAGGGGAGGCTAATAAGACCTACTTTCAGAAGACCTATTTTCAGAAGATCTACGTTCAGAAGACCTATTTTCAGAAGACCTACTTTCAGAAGGTTTATGTTCACAAGACCTACTTGGAGGAGGAAATGTTCACAAGATCTACTCCCAGGACTGAATTTTTCAGAGGATCTACTCGAAGACGAAAGTGTTCACAGGATCTACTTTCAGGATATTTTTTTCTTCACAAGATCTCAGGTCGGAATGCTCAGACGATCTACAAACAGGCCTCAAGTGTTCAGAAGATCTACTCCCGAATGCAAATGTTCAGAGCATCTACTGAAAGCTGGAAATTTTGACAAGATCTACTCTCGGGACTGGTTTGTTCAGAAGATCTACTCGAAGACGAAAGTGTTCACAGGATCTACCTTCAGAATATTTTTTTTTCTCACAAGATCTACTCTCAGGTCGGAATGTTCAGACGATCTACAAATAGGGCTCAGTTGTTCAGAAGATCTACTGCTGAAAATGTTCAGAGGATCTACTCCTGGAAATGTTCAGATGATCTACTCGGAGGATGGAAGTGTTCACAAGATCTACTCCCGGGACTGAATGTTCAGAGGATCTACTCTTGGCCCGGAATGTTCAGAGTATCTACTCTCGCTTCGGATTGTTCAGAGGATCTACTCGCAGAATGTGTTCGCAAGATCTACTCGGAGAAAATGTTCACAAGATCTACTCTCTATGTTAATTTCCAAGAAGCGTAAGTTCAGTTAGCTATCGCTAGGTAACAGCACAGTCTGGGTATTGTTGCAAGGGAAAGGCAGTGGATGTCATGAGATTGAACGTTGAAGCATAGGTGACACTATTTCTCGCTAGATGGCAGGATGATATCATTGAACAACCGCTCGTTGTGTGTCGGCGTTGTTGGCGGATCCTCACGCGCGTGCGGTGCTGACAGCATCACAATCACCATGCTAAAGATGCTTTTGCTGTTGTTGGACCACACCTACTGCATGCCATTAATAGTAGCATTGTGAACCGTGACCTCCCATCATCATGAGTGTAAAGCGGGTGTAAAACCTGTGGACGTAAAACGAGCGGCACTGACTGGGAGGTAAGTTGGGGGGGGGCGTGACGGGAATATTGGTGGCCCTAGAGCGATTGTTTGTGGTTCCAATGCGATTATCTGCAGGCACGCATACAGCTTACATTTGCGCTTACGCACATTTGCGCATACGTACTTTTGCACTTGCGTACACTTGCGCATACGTACATTTGTCATACGTGAATCTGCGCTTACGTACAATTGCCATACATACATCTGAGCTTACGTGCATTTGCTTACGTACATCTGCCGTACGTACACTTGTCCTAAAATCAGATATGCCCCCATAAGAGAAGGCCCTATAAGAGGGAGTACCTCTCCCACTTTGAAGGAAAGGCGCTTCTCTGGGAAGACCCGACTGCACCCCTGCCTCAAATATTCTAGCCAGGGGCGCCACTCCATGAGGAAAATGCGTCCCTGCGGGAATGCTCGCGTGTACCCCTCAATTTTTTTTAACCGTAGGTCCCCCTGAAAGGCTAAGTGGTTCCCTTCTGGACATGTGCCTCCATAATTATTCATCGATCCATCCATTCCTTGGGGATAAGATGGACTGACATTCAGCTGTTGTATGTTTACTGATACATTTCTACTTTGATACAATATTTACCATTGACATTACACAATGACCTTTCCTCGGCAAAGATAAAATAATCCCAAAAATTACTGCACACCTATATTCGCATGTAACCCTACACCCAACAAAAAATAGGGGAATTCAATTAATCGTACCAATCCTCACCGCCATGGTTCTTCTTCCATAACATGCCATGAAATGTATTCAAAATATGTCAAAAGTCGAACTGGAGCAGCACAAATTTTTGTTGAGGGCACCAAATATCCCGTCGGGGGCTATAAATAATCATAGCAGTGCCCTCAGTCACCGGAAACCCGACAAAATCCCGGGATCCTCCAAAACGCAGCGAGTCCAGGAGAAAAGGTACCCAGTTACAGCGCATAGTTTCAGCGCTGGATAGAGCTGATGCAGATGCGCTGCAGCCTCATATTGGCGTGCTAGGAGCCCAAACACACCGGGGCCAAAACGCGCCCGGGCCCTCAAACCGCACAGGAGCTGCAGACGTCATGAGAACCCAAAGAACGCCGGGGCCCGCAAAGTGACATCATCATAAAAAGTACGTCGAGACAGTAAATAAACACACCGGGCCTTCGGAAACGCGCCGGTCCCTCGGTCACCGATCATGTCTTTCTGTACCTTATTTCTAGCCCGAAACCGAAGTCAAATCTCATAATTTCCATCTGTCATTAGCCAGTCTTGATGTCCAAAGCTTCCCCGAAACCCAGAGTATTGCTGATTGGAGACGGACGACCAAGGATCTTTCCACGGTGTGATTATCAGTAAGGTGTGGGTTATCAGCGACAGCGACGGATAGACAGCTTCAGGAAGGGAAGGATATGGGCAAAGATAATTAGTGCCTGACATCGCGCTTCAACGTGAGAGCTCTATATACTTTAATGTATGCAAGGTTGTCTTCAAACATGTACCTATGACTGTACACATGTGTCGAAATATAATGCATATGTTATTAAAATAGGAACGTGAACATTGTCTCAATATACGTACAAATATTTCACACATATACGTCTGCTTATGGATATCACTCTTGAATACAATGATGAAGATCTGGTCGGAGTTATGTTGAGACGATGCCTAAGTACCATTTCGAAAACAGGTCATAAAGTTCAGTTACTGGGCTTCCCGGTGTCAGAACTATATCGATAAGTATCTATCAGAACATACAGTTTCAGTTTAGTCTGATCTTCAAGTGCAGACACCATAATTCGCCATGTTGTAGTCCTGTCTGCCTTTGCAGTAGTAGAACTCTTGCACGAGCTACCTAACAATCAAGATGAACACAGCTATCTAGAACAGAGGCGAGTTGAGACGTGCTGGATGGACGACTATTCGGCGGCACACGAGAGGTCCGGTGACCGACATCAGCAGCCGAATATTACAGAGAAGTCTGGAGGTATGCATTGCAGTGCAATGACAGTAATGGCGCACACCTCGGTTGTTTTTGTCACGCTGAAATGACACTACCGAAACAACTGATGAAAACACATGTACTCTTCACTTCAGACACTTTTTCTCCTGTATTCCTGAGATCTCTTTATCTTGCAATATAAAAACACTTAGCGCAAAATGATAACGAGTAAAGCACACAATGATGTGTCCAAGAAACCAAGCAGTGGCTGGATCTTAGTGGCGACAGGTGGCAATTCTCTCTATTCGACTCAGTAGTCGAATAGAGAGAGCCATGGTCACTCGAGATATGACTGTTCGCTATGAGACGACGCTTGTCACGGTTGTGACGAGACAGTGCTAGCAGCGACACGGTATTGCCCGGTATAGCGGCCATAACACCACGTGCGGGTTTTGTCGTAACGAGGAGTCGGAGTGGTGTCAGCTGTCTGTTGACACTGCGACAGCCGCCACCGTCACACCGCTACCGCCGCACACTGGCTGTGCACGACTCGAACACAGCGGCTCGCCACGGCGTACACAGTTCGGCCACAAAATGGTGCAGAATGGGCACAGAATGGTAGGCCGGACTCGGTCAGAGGTCGTCGCTTCAGCGTTCACTGAAGCGACGACTTCAGCGTCGTCGCTTCAGTTATCATAGGCGTAGGAACGTCTCAAAAAGTGTGAGGGCCAGAGTCAACAGCAGGGTGGCACCCAGGAATCTCGCAAAATACCGCGATTGACCACTTTCGGATAGATAACCCGAGAATTTCAATAGCGAACACATGACTTTCGCCGTTAAGGGGGATGGGGATAGGCGACTAACAGCAACATGTGATACTGAAAAAGGACTATCATCACAATATAAGGACTTTCAAATTCACACTTCTTGCCGGACTTGGAACTCTTTTCGTGACTGATGGATTATTGTGTTAGAATAGGTTTATCTTCCTGGTGCGAGTGAAACTTAGTATTGCTGTTCAATCAAAAGTTCTTCAACTTCCGCTATGTGCATGTGTGTTGGGGAGGCATAAGCGGAAGGGGTTAGAAGCAGAAAAGACGTGTGATTGCTGGTTGAACATTCTTTATTTAGTATCTGGCAGACAAATATTGGCAGGCTGACATAATTGAATAGTGTTCGTGTATGCTTTTAAAAAATGCATATGGTTTTGGAGGCCCAGCCACTTTTTACCACAGTCGGTACGCTTTGGAGGGCCATGTGCATTTTTTTCTCCAGTTATGCTCTTAGGATCCCCCTGTGTTTATTTGGGGTTCATCACTCACATTTTGTGGGATCCCAGGACGATATTGGGGGCCCCAGTCCCGGAGTCCCCTTGCGACATTTCAGGTCCAGGCGCAGGGTTCCGGGGGAATCCGGCGTCAGTTCTCTAGGCTCGACACAATTGTTGTTGACTTTTCCTGAATCATGTAAAGTCCGAACCACGGCATGATTTTTCGGGCCACCGGCGATATATATATATATGTATATATCTTCTTTTTTTTCTCTTTTTTTTGGGGGGGGGGGGGGGGGTCACGCGGCGACGTTTCGAACTCCGGTGCGTTTCTAGGTGTCGTATTCGATATGTTAAGGCATCTGATGGCATGTTTGAGCTAAGGAGCGCTCTTCCTGGCTCGGACATTTATTTTTCGGAATCTCTATTTTGAAGGGATCCGGCTTGATCTTTGTCGGGTTTCAATGCGATCTTGTGGCTACGCTGTGCCTAGCTGGGACCGCCGACACAGCCTTTTGGGAGCCCCGAGGTGAATTTTTGATGACCGGAACAGGATTTATAGGACTAGCGACATGAATTTTATGTCCAAAGTGCGATATGTTTTTGAGGGGGACTTGGCGCTAGTTCTCGAATTGCGTTGTACTTATCTGGGCCCCAGTGTTAATTTGGCTCTCCCGGCATAAATTGTCTGGTTCGACGCAAGCTTTTTGGCGTGC
The DNA here is from genome assembly GCA_034440575.1 of Imbricaverruca yamaguchii. Taxonomy (NCBI): domain Eukaryota; kingdom Metazoa; phylum Arthropoda; class Thecostraca; family Neoverrucidae; genus Imbricaverruca; species Imbricaverruca yamaguchii. The sequence goes on from JAOTOL010001588.1 coordinate 1,892,794, forward strand.
GAGCGATCCTAATCGTGATTTTCAAGGACCAAAGTGCGACGTTTTCTCCTCCCAGCGTGGTTTTCAGGGGCCCCGATCCAACTTTTTGTGCCCCCAGCGCGATTATCAGAAGCCACGGCCCGACGTTCTTGGACCCAATGTGACTTCGATGGCCCGAACAGACTTTTTCGGGTGCAGCGTCATTTTCGGGGCCCTGGAGAAACTTTTTGGCCCTCAGCGAGATTCATAGTCTCAATCACAACTTTTAAGGCCTTCGCGTAATTTCATGGGGCACTGGCGCGACTTACCGGTGTCCCGGCGCGACTTCTTGGAGGGCCAACGGTATTTTCTTGGGTCCAGTCTCACATTTTGGAGCTATTAACTTCATTTTTGTTGTATTGTATTGTATTGTATTGTATTCCTTGTATTGGTACCAAGAGACACTCAGCATCAAATGTAAAAAAACGCTAAAAAAAGGGGGTGGGACAGGAGGCTACTGAAACATTAAGAAACACACGCATACAATACTCAAACATTCTCACGTACAGCTCTTCTCAGCGCCTCCTTCAGCTTAAACTTAAAAGCCCGTCGCATATTCTCGGCCTAACTTCCTCGGGGAGACTGTTCCAAAGAACTGCAGCACTGTACATGAAAGAGCGTTGCGCAAAAGAAGTTTTCAGGCGTGGGCGCTCTACTGAAAACGGTGTTGATCGCGTAGATCGAGAGCTGACATCACTTCTCAATGTCACAAGATCACGCAGGGTTTTAGGTGCTCCCGAGTGATGCACTGCAAGATGAACCAGTGAGCAATCCCTAATGTCGACAAGGCATTGAAAGCTAGGCCAGCCCAACCGCTCGATAACATGCGATATATGGCCATAGCGAGAGGTCCTAGTTATGATCCTAGCCGCCCTCATTATGACGTTTTGGATTCGCACGCGTTCGGTGTCACATGCAGCAGACCAGATTGAGCAACATTACATTGCAAGGGGGAAAACCAGTACAAGCACTAACTTCGACAGCGTTTCTTCAGTAAGAGAACGTACATGCTTGGCTAGAGGAAAGATAATGTGATTACATTTCTTAGCAATATCGCCAATTTGTTCACTCCATGTTAACGATTCGTCCATGGTCACGCCCAGGTTCTTGATAGATAAGACACGTGAAATATCCGATCCAAGAACAGAGATGCTGATGTAGGTAGCCGCGCGATCATCTGACGAGAACCAAAAATCACAAATTGCGTTTTAGATGGGTTGAGCTTGAGAAGATTTACACGGTACCACGAGCTCATAGTTTCCAAGCACGATTCGAGACGACGTTTTGCATACATTATGTCCTCCAATTTCGATGACAACATCGCCTGTGTGTCGTCAGCGTAAGCAACGACTTTAAAGACGTCACCTATGGACCATGTTTATGGTCCAGGGACGATTTTTGAGGTCTTCAATGTGATTTTTAGGGGCCTTGGTGGGATTTTTAGAGGCCCCAGCCTCTTTTTCAGGGACTCCTGCGCGACTTTTTGGCGGACCCAGTGATTTGTATGGACCCAGTTACGATTGTAGTGGACCCCAACATTATTTTTAGGGAGACTGCCGCTATTTTTCCGCACCAAGGCGCAATTATTGTGGCCCACAACCTATCATGGGGAGGAGGACTGCTCCAATGCTCCCTCCCTTCGGTACGCCACTGCGCATGCCCCAATGATTGCATAGCTCAACGATGACGTCTATGGAGTTAACCGCACAGCATGGACTTTCCTATGCCCATTTAGCTGCTTGCACCATAAGTAATATTAAGAAATATACGACCTGCCATTGGCTTAAATTCATCTAATCATCTTCGGGTTCTTAAATTTCATACTGGACGTGCACATCAGCCATTTTATCGAACCATTTTTGTTCAACGACATAATTTGAATACAATGTTTAACGTGCTGTCAATGCCACTATGCAGTTACCCAGCTGAAGATCCTCTTGGGTCAGTTGCCATGCTCGTCATGTGCCTCCTCAAATCACATGACAAGCATCGCTTTCCATTCGTCACATCATCATTATTCATATCACTCCTCGTGTGACATTGTCCGGCCGCACCATGAGCGCCTAATCCTCTCAGGGATTCTGAGATTCTGAGAGGCGTTTTCGAGCCTGAAGTTAGTGTTGACTTCATTATTGTATCTATGCTACCATATATATTTCGGAAATAAGTATTTTGCTATGTTGGATGCCAGCACCGACGATACCCAGGCATCTCCTTCAAAAGGTCGGATATCTGTGTGCTATACCAAACTGTAAAAATCCATTGAAATGTGGAAATGTTTACGTTCTATTCCATACTACTGTCGCGCAACGTATGTATCGTGGCAGTTAATTCTATGCTTCAATACTCAAAATACATGTAAATGCTGAAGTGTATGTCAGCTAGAACCAAGGGCATATATAATACATGGCTATGTAATATCAAGGCAAGGAGCTTGCAGTTGCAAATTGTTTGTCCTACCTTGATTGTGTTACGTTACTGCCTTCAGCTTATATAACTTCCTACATACTGTAGGCAGTATTAATGAAATCGACGTTCATTATGTTAACAGTCAAAGAACCTCAGTGACTATCTAGCATAAAAGTGTTTCATTGTTATGGATCATAGTAAATGTAAATGTCTCAAAAGTGGGTGGACAATGGGCCCCTACTTCGAAAAGTGGGTTGGACATGGCCCCCCTGCCCCCTGTCCCTAGCCTATGGACAGAGGTGTAGTTTCGTATGCTTTTGGGAGGGCACTTACAAACTGCCCTCAATGTTGACTGTGGCATATCATCAATTGCAATTTGGAACTCTATGTGGCATGTCCCCCCAATGTATTTGGGCATGCATATTTCCTTCGTGTATTATACCCTCCCAATAATGTTCAGAAACCGACACCTATGATCCGGGCTGTATATTTTGTGAGCAATTTATTTCATCACTTGACCTATGTGGGAGGATCGCGCAGAGGGGCGCAGCCAGGATTTTCTTAAGGGAGAGAGAGCACCATAAGTGCTCTCTCTCCCTTAAGAAAATACATACCGCCGCACCATAACGGTGCGGCGGTATGTATTGCCAAGGTATGTATTTGGCCTTGCACGTGGCCGGGTCGGTGAAGTTCACCATGGCGAACAGCCTGTGTGACGAGGGAGAGCCGCCTGCGAGGGACGAGCACTCGAGTTACCAGGTCGGCAGGTTGCATTGTGGACGGGGGAAGTGGGCGGCCGTGGCCTGCTCTCTGTATTGTGGACGGAGAAGTGGACGGACGTGATATGCTCTCTGTATTGTGGACGGGGAAGTGGACGGACGTGGTCTGCTCTCTTGCTTTCTGTATTGTGGACGGGGGAAGTGGACGGACGTGATATGCTCTCTGTATTGTTGACGGGGGAAGTGGGCGGCCGTGGTCTTCTCTCTGTGTTATGGACCGGGGAAGTGGGCGGACGTGACATGCTCTCTGTATTGTGGACGGAGAAGTGGACGGACGTGATATGCTCTCTGTATTGTGGACGGGAAAGTGGACGGATGTGATATGCTCTCTGTATTGTGGACGGGGAAGTGGACGGACGTGGTCTGCTCTCTTGCTTTCTGTATTGTGGACGGAGAAGTGGACGGACGTGATATGCTCTCTGTATTGTTGACGGGGAAGTGGGCGGCCGTGGTCTTCTCTGTGTTATGGACCGGGGAAGTGGACGGACGTGACATGCTCTCTGTATTGTGGACGGAGAAGTGGACGGACGTGATATGCTCTCTGTATTGTGGACGGGGAAGTGGACGGACGTGGTCTGCTCTCTTGCTTTCTGTATTGTGGACGGGGGAAGTGGACGGACGTGATATGCTCTCTGTATTGTTGACGGGGGAAGTGGGCGGCCGTGGTCTTCTCTCTGTGTTATGGACCGGGGAAGTGGGCGGACGTGACATGCTCTCTGTATTGTGGACGGAGAAGTGGACGGACGTGATATGCTCTCTGTATTGTGGACGGGAAAGTGGACGGATGTGATATGCTCTCTGTATTGTGGACGGGGAAGTGGACGGACGTGGTCTGCTCTCTTGCTTTCTGTATTGTGGACGGAGAAGTGGACGGACGTGATATGCTCTCTGTATTGTTGACGGGGGAAGTGGGCGGCCGTGGTCTTTCTCTGTGTTATGGACCGGGGAAGTGGACGGACGTGACATGCTCTCTGTATTGTGGACGGAGAAGTGGACGGACGTGATATGCTCTCTGTATTGTTGACGGGGGAAGTGGGCGGCCGTGGTCTTCTCTCTGTGTTATGGACCGGGGAAGTGGACGGACGTGACATGCTCTCTGTATTGTGGACGGAGAAGTGGACGGACGTGACATGCTCTCTGTATTGTGGACGGAGAAGTGGACGGACGTGATATGCTCTCTGTATTGTTGACGGAGAAGTGGACGGACGTGATATGCTCTCTGTATTGTTGACGGGGGAAGTGGGCGGCCGTGGTCTTCTCTCTGTGTTATGGACCGGGGAAGTGGACGGACGTGATATGCTCTCTGTATTGTGGACGAAATGGATATGTGTCTGTTCCCTCCACACATGCCCGATGGGCACGGTCGTGATCTGCTCATTAACATAGGCCCACCTGAAAGTATATGATCCGTGTGTGTGTGTGCATGATGCATCTATGGGGAGTCGGATTGCTCCACCACTGGCCATCATATTCATGAACGCAGTTGAGACACTCCTCCTGACGTCCAATCAACACCAGCCCATAACATATATGCGCTACATTGATAATGTCCTGGGACACACGGATCAAAAGCACCCGACGATTATTTCAATTTCCTCAACAGCTTCCATTTCTCCATAAAATTATCCATGGAGCGTAGTGACCATTCTAGTAAACAAGTACCTTTCCTAAAAACACTTCTGACCAATGACAAGAACGATTCTTACACCACAGAGCTATACATAAAACCGATGGCGGCGCCCATAATCCTTCCATCTTTCTCGGCACTTACCATCCAAACAAAAATAGCAGTTTTGTATGCACAGACATTGAGATCGAAGCGTCTGGGATCTAATGCTAATGCCTAGAACCGAGGTATGCAAAAATCGATACTGTTTCAGGCAAACAACTTTCCACCTCGCATGATCAAAAGAGCAATGTTTCAGGTAGCACACCCCATAAGAAGTACACATACACAAACGCGACGTTCAGACCCCAAAGACAACGCAACTTTCGTCAGCCTCCCCTACACAGATGTTAAGCTCATCAAAAAAATAACAGCGGCAATCAAAACCTTAAAACTATCAATACGTGTGGCATTGCAGAGTGGCAAAACACTCTCAGAAACTTTGACCAAGTCCGCTCTCAATCCATACCCGTGTCCTGCTGGGAGCAAAAAGTGTCATCGTTGTCTGCCAGGCCTTCAAGGCAGATGCCACACACGGAACAGCGTCTACCTTATAACATGCCGGCTATGCCTACCATGGAACATGACGTATAAGGGGTAAACAAAAAGCATTGTCAGGGACAGATTTAATGAGCACTTAGACACGCTCAAAATATAACCGCTAATATCCCACTTCACAATCACCCACGAGAGCAGCACTTTCGACTCTAAAACACTCAGCATATCTACTCTGCAAGTCTGCAAAGATGTAGGAGAGCCCAAAATCAGCGAATCAATGTAAATTAGGAACAAAAAGCCTTCAATAAACACACTGACAGCACCCTAAACCTTGAGAAAATCCGGTTCCTTACACCACCTGAGGAAAACACACATGCAATACAACCGCAGCCGCATGCACACGCGCACACACCTGGGTCTCAAGTTGACACATGCATACACACACGGATCATACATTGTATGTATTTTACGAGTAGGTAGATATTGTTACATATCAAATGAAGGCGATTCACTGTGCGGTGGCACGAGGTGAGGTGCATTAGGCGAGTGTGTTTTTGTGATTTTTTTAAAGCAAAATGTTTGCTGTTGAGGAAGGCCTGTGACCGAAATAGATACAGTGGGAATTTGGATCTATATCTTTGTTTTATTATGAGCATAGGGTTATTTTACGCCTTTTTAACACTGATATGAAACACTCTCATTGACTTTGTACCGATTCAGTGCTTCATTAGAAATTGCAAGATCGCCATTAGTTAGCCATTTCTAGATCAGCTCTGCTTTAGACGCAGACTGACCTGGCCGTTCAGATCGTGGCCAACTCGCCTCCTCTGGGAAATATGAACCGGGCTGCGACGTCGGGCGCCTAGCCATGCAGGCTGGGAAACGGACGACTGCAGTGGCGGACACAGCTGTTGAACTGTTCATCATTTTGTCAAGGTGTCCAGTATCTTCAGATCTGTATGGTGCTGCGCCGTTGGTGTATCATCTTTTCCCTCCCACTGCCATGTGGAAGTGTCCTTAAAGATGAAGCTGAAGACGCCACTGACAACGTGCACATGTCACTGGGTACGGCGAGGGTGAGGCACTGTATCGTGCGGTCATCGGGGAGGGGAGGGGTAGTTGATGCGTGGCTTTCCCACGCCGGGTTGGGACCGGGCTGCTGGGAACTGACGCCAGCGGATGGTCTGGCTTATTCAATGGCCGATGTGGTTGACTGGTCGATACACATATGTCTATTGGCAAGGTGCTGAACGATATGTCAAATGTATGGATTATTAAGCTTGAAATCATACTGCTCGCATGCAGCATGCAGCTAGTAGATCATCTAAGCCAACTCATGCAATCAGTTACCCACTTTGTATGGGCCGTAGTAATTCGTATTTCTACCTTAAATAGCGCAGAGTCGCATTTGCCGTCCCCTGAAAACGCTTGCCAGACTTGCCAGTTAGTAACTTCGAATCCAGTGTGAGCTGAAATACTGTCCCCAAGGGGATTTCCGCAATGGGAACAGATTTCGTTTGTATTTACGGTGAAAAAAACGCGACTAATCCCGTGCCGCGTCATACGAAAAAAAAACTCATCTCCGTGCCGCTTTCACTTTCTTGTGGACATTCCATAGTCAGAAAAATTAGAACAATAATTATGTATATTTTTACCTTAAACCCCATCTTTATACCTTGGACCACTTATTAACCACACATAAAGCAAGAATTAGCTCATTCAAGCTGTGGTGATCGTTCAGGAAGTAATCTGATATCGGTACTACTTATTGAATTTTTAAATTTAATGAGGTGAAATACAACATCATTGGTGTAGGTACTGTGATGCCAGTATGGGAAACTGCCACTCCAGCTTAAAAGTTGGGAAGGCTCAACTTCCAAATACATGCATGATTTTACAGTTGAGAAAAGTGTTTTAAAAATACCCCATGTCTAAAGCAAAGCGCCCAAAGTCAGGTTAATTTTTCGGATGTGTGGGCGTACTTAGCATCTACTGGATAGCATCTACTGTACTTATCTGGTGACGTCGCGTGGTAAGCTCATGTTCTTGTCTCTCGCTACAGCTTTCTCATCTGAAGCGCAAGAATTGTTGCGCTTGAGGTGAAACAAACTGCAAAGACGTCATTGTTGCAATCATTGGGCAGGGGAAACCGGATTAAGTTGACACAATTTTGGTGAAACTCAACATAATTCATCACTTTGGAGACGTAGCGAGGAGATAGCTACACCGTCGCCAAGCGTAGACTTGGTATCATCGCATTTTTTTCCGTGGCATCCTCTGGGCTTTCCACCAGAGAGAAAATCATCGCATAACTATCGGTTCATCAACTTACCCCGCAATGGGGTTAAATTGTTGCAGACGATGGTGTAAGTCGATAAAATTATCGGTTAAGTCAGCTATATTATGTATGTATGTGGCACTAGTTTGCGCCTTTTGAAAAGTCCATTTTTCACGCTTACAGTAATAATACTGGTTTTAATCTTGACTGACCATAGCTAATGGTTCATGACGTTTATGGAATGCTGAAACGTTCATTCCGAAGCTACACCTTTCCCCTTCGTTCAGTCTTTTCCATCGGATGCGGAATAACCGCAGAAAAAGCCGCCCCAGTATCCCAGTTGGTTAGGGCGTTGGCCTAAACTGGTCTCCCCTGTCCAGGCAAGACAGGGTTCAAGTCGCTTTATGCGCTGGTATTTAGTGTCAGTTGGCAGCCGGCCCGATAAGGCCTGGGGCGAGCCACCGGGCGGCCGTGTCGGTGCATTGACGGCACTTCAAACCTTCGGTCCAAATTCTGCCGTTGAACTGGAATTCATTGATCGGGTGTTGAGGTTATGGTTCACGCAACGAGCTCTGCTTAGCAACAGAGCCCTGCCTCATAAAGCAACCCCAGCAAGAACTTGGATTAAATTTGTAAAACGGAATAAAATTTGAATAATATATCAGGGATTTAATGTTTACTTTCGGTCCATTTGAAGCATGCATTTAAACGCACTTCACAGTCGCGAAGTTGAGAGAACATAATAATGATAGCCGACAATTTAAAAAAAACTAACAAGTGGGCGACAAATTAGAAATTAAGGGATTTAAATTTTAGCAAAGGGATTTAAATTTTACTTTCGGTCCAATGGGTCACATCGTCACCATTCCGCAGTCAGAAATCGAAAGGACTTGGGTTTGTTTTTGGCGCGAGAAGAGGGTGTCAGTAGCAACATGTGCAATAGTAGCGATGACAACCGACTTCATGCTTTTGGAGAGAATGGTGTTGTATCAACAATCCCGTGCATCAACTAGCCCGGTCTCCCTTACCACTGTTGTCACGTTTTTTCGCGTGTTTACATGGCAACCTCGCAAGCTGTCACCTGGACTGTGCCATTTGGATCCTCTTAGGCCATGGCGTGTAGGGACTCGCAATACATTGGCTTTAATACTTTCACACTCATAGGCATCATAATTTGTTTTTAAAACGCTGCGAAAAGGACGTTGCAAAACATTGCAATACAAGGTGTAGGACTGGGTGTTACGGAAACTGAGACGGTATCTCGTGGTTAGGTTAAGTGAGCCATTCACCTCAAAACAAAGACGCTGGGAATCCCCTTTAAGAAAAAATATCGCCCGAACCCACAACGGCGATAGTGAATGGTAAAACAAAACTTGCTGGGCTCCAAACAAATCGCGCCGCAGCCTAAGACAATCGTACCGGAGCCCAAAAATCGTCGGACCATCCTCCAGCAAAATCGCGATGTAAGTGGAAAAATTGCACCGTGGCCTCAAAGCTTGCATAGGGTCCCGGAATGGTTCAGTTTGTATGAAGAAAAACCAAGGGGACTCTTGAGATATCGAGCAGAGTTTATAAAAATATGCCTTGAGGCTTACAATGGATGCACCCGATCAAAAATCGCGCCGACTGAGGCCTCAAGGCTCAAGGGCCCTCCAATGTTGGTGTCATTGCTGAACTTCTGGCGTAACATCTGCCGGTGTGCGTCTACCAACGCACACGACATGACCCGTGTCAAATTGAGGAACTATGTGTAATTGAACTAAAGTTTAAGGTGGATCAGTTTAGGTTTCATAGGCGATTGTAAGCTACGTTCTTGTCGATTAACAGGTACGTGGTGCATATATTTGGAAAGGGATGACACTTACTATCACCCAGCAAGGCACTAATGTCCTTCTCGCCCCCAATCGTTTGGGACTGTATATTCAAAAGTTATGTTGTTCCACTAGATTGCCGACGCCTCGTGGTTCCGACATGATCACCGTATCTCAGCAATTGATCACGAAATCCGAAATGTTGGAAATTTATTGAAATATTTGTCCTTCATTTCAAGAACCTATCCATGGTTGTGAAGACATTGCAAGTTGTATTTTCCTCCCATGTATGCTTAAATTGTACTCCCCTACTAATTTGTTGTGCCTATTTTTAGTGCTAGTTTTCAGAACCTCATAATTTGATTCATAATCTATGACACTTCGTTTTGACTTCCCCACCCTCCCTCCGTCGGAATCATGGATTAAGCAGTGGTGAGCTGCTTGCAACAGTCTGACTTTTGCTGGCTTATTCGCAGGTGCTGGATTGGTGTTGGATTCCGAAGTCAGCTCAATAAATGTCACTTGTCGCAGATCTGGACATTTGAAAGCCGTCACTCGCGTTTTCCTTTCCGACTCCATTATCTGTGCCATGTCTCATGCTCTGTTCTTCACTCGAAAATAATGCATTTCGTGTGCAAAGATAGCTTGGATTTCGACGTATCCAATCTGATTATAGTGTGATGAAATTCACATTTCCTTCACGAGGCATATCAGTTATATTTGTTTAACCCATGTTGTTCACAACCAAAGCCTACGTACGTACATGCGTTGCATCGTGAATTATCTACGACGCGTGTGACAGTGACCAAATGCCCACTGGTCGAATTCGCTGGATCAACAAGACATCGATGTGAATGAAAGGGAGACAATTCAGGGGTGACCACTGATCTGTATGCAGTTTTGGCCTCGAGAGGTGTTTTATTAGCCAATTTCTCTCATATAGTCATGTATCCAGTTCTTCAGATAACCATCATGAATCATGTACTCATTACTTGTCGGTAATTAATTGCAGCTAAAAAGACAGTATTTGCTAAAAAATACAGTATTTAACATGTGTGCTAGATCATACCAGCATTGTTGGTAAACTTGAATAGCTTATTTTATTGTCCATATTCAGAAACACTTTCGTTTCATCTATTTAATTCATACTTAATGTCAAGCTACATAGCATTTTCACACGAATGGACACCTCCATAAATTGCCACTCGATGAAATGCGTAATGTTGTGTTGTAAGACAAAAGCGTCATGCCAAGTTAAAAGGGGTTATTCTCGACACTCTGTGAGTTCAGAATTCGAACCTTGCCTGGGGTTCATTTGAACGTGGATGAACGTGAATCGTTTGAACGTGGACGTGTCACCCATAGGGCCTAAGAATGATCGACATACTGCATGCCATTGCTAAACCATGCGGCGAACCACTGGTTGTCGATGCCGTACCACTATAGCTTCTCCACGAGGAAGTGCTCAACGCTGTCCAATACTTTTGAGGTGTCTGCCGTGACTAGTGACATCATCATGTCTTTGTCAACATTGCTAGTCGCATATATTACAGCTCAAGCAAGCACTGCCACCTTAGTCGATAGGTCAGGACGGAAGCCATATTGTTGCCGGGATATAATATGCAGAATAAATACATATTGCGTCAGTTTCGTACATACTGTAAGCGCACAAAGCCTAGTCACGGCCAGCAATATCGATATTGGTCGATAGTTGCACCGTTTAGCATCGTCGCCTTTATCTATCGGCACTATTGTAATAATTTTCCAGTTCACAATGCTACTATTAATAACATGCAGTAGGTCCAACAACGGCAAGTCACCTTATGCCTGGTGATTAAAATGATGTCGGCACCGCCTCACAATGATATCGGCACATGACGATCCCATCCGCCTCAGCATGGGCGATAGGTACGGCAGCGCCGCAGGGCGCCGAGAAAGCGCTCCCGCTGAAAAATCATTGCCGGCGTGACGGGAGCATATTTAGAGCGCCACAGTCGCTGTGTTTTCTCAGTCGTTCCCAGGCTGCTAGTCAATGGCGTCACCAGGAAATGGCAAGCCGCCATATTGCAGGTGGATAAAATGCAAATATTGCGAGAATATCACAGTGCATCTAACATTTTAAGCCAGCCGTAAGCTCAGATACAAATATGTGTGCGTGATCCGAATGTGGGTGCGTGAAGCTCAGATCCGAACAATATGTGCGTCCTCTCCATCCGCCACTACTCTGCATATCAGTTTCCCACGAGACGGCAGCCGATTGCCAAGCTATGAAACGCTAACAATACAGGCACACAACGAGCTCGTATTCAATGGCATCATCCTGCCATCTAGCGAGAAATATTATTGCCTATGCTTCAGCGTTCAATCTGATGACATTCATTCCTTATTAAATGCGGTAATACCAAGACCGTGCTGCTACCTAGCGAGAGAAAGCTGAACTTATGCTTCTTGGAAATCAGAATTGAGAGTAGATCTTGCACACATTTCCAGAAGTAGATCTTGTGAACACTTTCTCCGAGTAGATCTTCTGAACAATCCAGTCCCGAAAGTAGATCTTCTGAACATACCGGACTAAGAGTAGATCTTCTGAACATTCCGGGCCAAGAGTAGGTCTTCTGAAACTTCAGTCCCGAGATTAGATCTTGTGAACACCTCCATCCTCCGAGTAGATCCTCTGAACATTTCCAGTAGTAGATCTTCTGAACATTCCCAGCAGTAGATCTTCTGAACAACTAAGGCATATTTGTAGATCCTCTGAACAATCCAGTCCCGAGAGTAGGTCTTGTGAAAAAATTATCCTTAAAGTAGATCCTGTGAACACTTTTGTCTTCGAGTAGATCTTCTGAAGAAACCAGTCCCGAGAGTAGATCTCGTGAACATTTCCAGCTTTCAATAGATCCTCTGAACATTTGCATTCGGGAATACATTTTCTGAACACTTGAGGCCTTTTTGTAGATATTCTGAACAATCCAGTCCAGAGAGTAGATCTTGTAAAAAATCCTGAAAGTAGATCCTGTGCACACTTTCGTCTTCGAGTAGATCCTCTGAACAATCCAGTCCCGAGAGTAGATCTTGTGAAAATAGATGTTCTGAAAGTAGATTCTGTGAAAATAAATCCTCTAAAAGTAGATCTACTGAACATAGGTCTTCTGAAAGTAGATCTTATGAGCTTCCTCATATTGGGTTCACTGCGTCTCCACCGTAGTCTACCAATGGTAGACACCGCGCTAAAGCTTCCAGGCGCATCCGCCAGAGCGGCGACACATGCGAGTAGAACGTGGATTGCTCGCCGCCTTGGCCATTTTCATGGATTTATTTAGCTTGTGAAAAGCGGAATATTGTAGTGAACGCTCCTTGAATTGAAGTACGCGTCGGCGATTTCTAAGCTGAGTCACTGGTTCTAAGAATAGGCAATTTCGGTGTTTAATTACCACAGGGGTAGATTCATCTTTAATAGGTGCTGTGGCCGATTATTCCGCATTGACCGCTGCCGGGCTTAAGTAGAGGCCTGGCGCTCGTGTTCCCTTGCATGGAATAAGTATACTTACACTCAGTGGCGGCGCCACAAAATTCTTCCAGGGGGGGGGCAAGGTCGAAAGGGAGCCTCCTGCTCCCCGAAAAGGGGCCTCCATTGTGTTAGGGCCTCCTATTGTTTTAGGTCTTTTCATTTCATATTAATGTATATTTCATATTAATGTACTGTTTGTTCTTGGCATGGTGGGTTATTTATTCAACACGCAATAGCAATAATCAATATTTTTCGCTGAAAACTGGGCCATACTAGGGTATAAATAAGTGATATGTGGATAAATACCTAAGTGTCAAAAACAACCAACATCTCAATGCTTTTTCTCACAAAAGAGTCCTCACGCTGCCCTCTAGATTGCAGCGAGGCTGATGCTAAGCATATCTTACAGATATATCCCATTGATCAACCCACTTTTATGTCCTCTAAGAGTAACTGAATATAGTTGGATTCATCGCTACTGTTATTTATTACCACCAGCTTGATGCCCTAAGCAAAGCTTAAGCGACCATTTCTCAGTTCCAGGACGATAATTTCGCGAAGGTGAAAACAAGAAGTGCGTTGCATTGGTTTTCTGATTGGAATCTTAGGAATTTTCCAATTTTTTTTCTAGCATTTGGAGCTAGCTGCCAGGCACCTGTCAAACAAACTAAAATAACAACTTATTCGCGCATAAATTCACGCGCCTCTGATTTCGACCGCTATTTTGTCACAGGGGGCCTATCGAAATGAAACGATTAGTGATCAACTGAATTATCCTGTGGAGGGGCCTAATCTACCACTATCCTTCCTGACTCGTCGGATTTCAACCATAACTCCCGCATCCAATTGTACGGTTTTATTTTGGCATCCCCTGAAAAATAACTCACATTGTTGAAATTACACCTATTCCACAACAACCGGATCGGTATCTCAAAATGTCAAGCCGGAGCCCTCCAAAATTAGGAAGGATTCCCCAAAAATCAATGTCAGGGTCAGTAAAGTGGCTCTGGACCACAGAACATATTACCAGATGCCTTCACAAATTGTGTACGCCGCCGAAAAACATACCGAATTTCGAAAAGTCGAGATGGGATACAAATACATGGCGCCGGGGTCTCTAAATGTCGGGCCAGAATTCGGACTTTTGAGAGAGAACAAATCAGAAACGATCCACAAAAATCGCATTGAGCCCAGAAAACTGGCGTTGGGTACCTGGAACCACACGCCTGGGAGCGATAAGTCAGGCTGGGACACATAAAAATCGCTCCGAAGCCCCAAAACCGAACTAGGGCTCACACATGTGCGTTAGAAGCCCCAAATAAACACTGCGGGACCCCAAGAGTACAACGGGGGCCGAAAATACAACTGACGCTCTAAAGCACACAATCTCCCAAAATTCACAGGGTCTTAAAACATGGGTTGCAGACCTAAATAAACATACATGGGGCTCTAAAGCTCTAAAGCTCATACATGGAGCTCTAAAAAGTACACTGGAAGCTCTTAAGGCACGCAGGGACCATGCTAACGCACAAGGGTCTGAAAAAGTGGCTGGAACCACAAAAGGCAAAATGGTTCCAAATCGAATAAAAGGACCAGGGGCTAGATGCTAATAAATAAGCTATGCTATTGCTAATGCTGTTTGCCGCCAGGTGTCAAGGTGGGAGGACGTGCGCCGGAGCTCCAGGTTTCCAGATAAGTCGTTGCAGAACAGGGCAGTACTCTAGTCTAAGCTGTGGATAGGTGTTTAGCAATTACTTCTGTGATTATATTTCATTAGTTTTTTTATCTTATAAGCATTTTCGCAGCACGCAAGCTATACTATATTAACCTAGCGACGCCGCCGGGCGCCATCTTGTGTGCGCCAAGGCGAGGCCTCGTGGCTTTCGGCATGCTCTCGACGCTTCGATTTCTGTAGTAGGAGATATTACAAGTGTGTAGATTTCATGAGTACATTAGACAACATTCATACTATCCTAACATACTTTATTTATTTTTTGGTGTGCATAGTGTGTTTGGTGTTGAAGGTTAAGATATTTTCATTAGTAGTCAGTTGGGGGTATTCATAAGTGCTGTGTGACTGTTCATTTTTCTGTCTAGCCATAAGTGATATCAAAAGGGATATTCATATAGTTGTCTACTTGTGTGGAAGACAATTAGATTAGACATCCTGTTGATTTATTTAATAAAAAAAACATAAAAATAACAATTGTTTAATAGTTTCTGCTTTTCTTGAGGTACTCAGATAATTAACTGACAGTATAGGAGGTAGCGATTTATAGTGAATGATAGTTAGCTTTTTTTCGGTTGTTTAGCGAGTCAATTTGAATCTAAATCTAGGCATAAACTGCAGCGTTTAGGATGGTTTCGACCAGGATGCAGGCACTAGAGGAAGAAATTAGGACCCTTAAGGCAAAGGTTTCCAAGCTCAAGGCTGCCCTTGTTGCACAGGGTAGGCAAGATAAAGCAACAAGGGGTCACTCCGTAGCAGGGACATCATATGCCCAGGTGGTCGCAGGCCACCAGGTAGCTGAGGCTTCCTCTACTGTGGAGGTGGCTGGGATTTCTCAAGAGGGGAGTGTTAATAGTGAACAGAGGAGGGGTAGTTCTGGTAGGTCACAGGAGGGGAAGTGGCATGAGGTCAGGGGGTGGAGGATTTGGAGACGCGAACCTAAGGAAAGGGTCAGTGAGTGGCAGGTGGCAGGTGGTAGGAGCGGGAGGAAGTCTAGCCGACCGGCCCAGTGGACAGGCATATTGACAACAAATATGTTCCAGGCATTGGATGACTGCCCCCAGGATAGTAGTAGTAAGGAGTCAGTGCTGGTCATAGGAGACTCTCGTGTGCGACATTTAGAGCCGGTATTTTGTAAAGGTAGGAGGGACAGGAGGTGCATCACCAGGCCTGGTGCCAAGGTGAAGGACCTGGTACCTGCGGTGGGACAGGTCACCAGTGATCACCAGTTTAACACAGTCATAGTGCATGTAGGGGTAAATAACATAGGTCATACTAGGAGTGAGGAGCTTCTGCGGGAGTACAGGGCCCTTCAGGCCACCCTGAAGGGTACCAATAGAGTCATTGTAACAGCAATTTTGCCTAGGGCTAGAGCCTCCCCTGAGTGGAGCTCTAGGGCACTGGCAGCTAACGCCAGGGTAGGAAAGCTCTGCCATGAGCCAGGTTTTACATTTGTAGACGAGTGGAGCAGATTTTATCCATCGTGGGACCTCTATCAGAGGGATGGCCTGCACTTTTCTGAGAAGGGGTCCATGTGTTAGGCAAAGTATACGAGCATGTCCTTCAGGGAAACTAGGAAATGGGGTGGGGAGGGATGAAATTGCATTGCCAACTCAGGAATATTCCAATAGTGTCAGCCAAGGCAATAGAACGTCAAAGTCTGCAAATATGGACAGCAGCAACTCAAGGGGACAGAGTTATAGTTCATCTAGTGATAAAAGAACTCAATATGAAAAAGCCAAAGGTGGTTATGGAGCATTTGCTAAGTGTATGATGTTTAATGCTCAGAGTATCCGTTCCAAATTTGATGAGTTCAAGTGTTATGTTGCTGAGGAGGAACCAGATTTTGTTTGGATTACGGAGGCATGGGTCAGTGAAGGGTATTTTGGAGCTAACTTACAGGACTATGAGATCCAGGGATACAATATGTTTTCGTGCAATAGGGGTCCAGCAATGAAAGCGGGTGGTGTAATGCTCTATATGAATAGCTTATTCAGTTCTCAAAAAGTAGCAGGTGGGGATAAAAATGTGTCTGTGGAGTCCATTTGGCTTGATGTCACTGTGGGAAAAGGCAACACCAATACTCTTAGGATAGTAGCTTTCTACCGATCAGGAACCCTGCCACATTCTCAGCAACTGGAGCTTGACAAGGTGATTTGTGAGGAAATCAGTAGAAACGTTAAGAGGAAGTGCCTTATTCTTGGTTACTTTAATCTAAAGGGATATGAAAATGCTGGTGTTGGCCCCCCATCATGTAAAATGTTGAGGAAATGCCTTGAAGAGGACCTGTTCTTACAACAGTTTGTATCGGAACCTACCAGGCATGGTTCATTCTTGGACCTTGTATTCTCGGATTTAAGTGACTTGGTTCAAGACTTGACTGTAGGCGAAACTCTGGGAAAAAGTGACCATAACATAGTTAGATTCAAGGCACATGTAGGGGAAATTATCAAGGATAATTTGGTAAAGGTTCCAAGTTTCAACAGAGCAGACTTTGACGGCATGAGAGCGGCTTTAAGTGCCATCAGATGGGAATAAGAATTTTCCAATTTAAATGCCTGTGAAATGTGGGAAAAGTTCAAATCTTACTTGAACGAAACTCAAATTAGACATGTCCCCCAAAAGCAAAGACGCAAAAGAAGGGTAGGAAAGCCAGCATGGCTTACACCAGACGTGATAAAAGCAATTAAGGCTAAGAAAACTGCATTTAGAGTTTTTAAAGAAGCCTCAAATGTCGTAAATTTAAAGGCGTATCGAAAAGCTAGAGACACTGTGAAGCAAAAAGCCAGAGCAGCAAAGCGAGCAAAAGAACTGGATTTAGCTAGAAACTGTAATGGGGACAGTAAAAAGTTCTTTAGTTTCTACAGGCTGAGTAAAGTTTCTAGCACAATTGGTCCACTGGAAGTAAACGGGACTACATTGGGTGAGGATAGTGAGATGGTTGAGGAGCTGAGGAAGCAGTTCAAATCAGTGTTTACATTGGAAGATATGACCAATCTGCCGACCGTACACCATAGTTCAGTGACATGGGATCTGACAAATGATGTTGATTTCATTGATAGTGATGTTGTTTACAATCATAGCAGGAAAATAAAGCCAAATAAGGCAGCAGGACCCGATGAAATTTATGTTAGGGTGTTGCGGGAAACTGAAAAGGAACTGGCATTTCCACTTAGTATAATATTTTGTAGATCAGTTTCACATAATGAAATTCCAACCGTTTCGAAAAGGGCAAATGTAGTTCCTATTTTGAAGAAAGGAGAAAGAGGGAAAGTTGAAAACTATGGGCCAATAAGTCTCCCATCCCTAGTCTGCAAGGTACTCGAATCAATTATCAAGGATAGAATAGTTAGTTATCTGGAAGGTAGCAGATTGATTCAAGATACTCAACATGGGTTTAGAAAAGGACGATCGTGTCTCACAAACCTCTTGGACTTTTTGAACTTCGCCACAGAACAATTTGATCAGGGAAATCAGGTTGATGTAGCATATCTTGACTTTAGTAAGGCCTTTGACAAGGTACCCCATAAATGGTTAATGATACAGCTTCAGTCCCATGGTATTGCAGGTAGCATCTTAAAATGGATAGAGTTGTGGCTTTCAGATAGACAGCAAAGAGTGATGCTAAATGGTACAAAGTCATCATGGCAAAATGTTCTTAGTGGAGTCCCCCAGGGGTCAGTACTATGGCGATTACTGTTCATTATATTTGTAAATAACATTGAAAGTGGCCTAAGCAGTAAGGTTTTGAAATTTGCGGATGATTTGAAGGTCTTTAGGGCAATAACAGGTCAGGATGAGCATATCTCGCTGCAAAAAGACTTAGACGAACTTGTGAAGTGGTCCGAAGAATGGCAAATGAAATTTAATTTTGATAAGTGCAAAATCATGCATGTAGGTAAGCAGCATATGAAGGCTCCATACTTGATGGGTGGCCAAGTCCTATCAGTGACTCAACAGGAGAAGGATTTAGGTGTTATTCTAAACACAAAACTGGGGGCATCAGAACAGACCAAGGAAGCCAGGAAGAAGGCAGCAATAGCTCGTGGAAATCAAGGAATCAAGCAAGAGCTCGTGGCGAATCATCGAGTACCATTTCAAACCAGGACATGTCAATGCCATGCCCTAAGGCACAGTCAGCTTTAGTTATTCGATGGCCACTTTTGGTTGTCATCGCTTCGATTTCCATGAAAAGGCGCCATTTGATGTGGCCTGCTGTGGAATCAAAAATGGTGCAATCGAATTAATCTTTAATGTTTAAGGTCAATCTAATTTCTTCGGTCAGCGCGAATTTTGCCGTTTCCGCCTGACCTTGCCCAAATCTGCTATCAATGGATAGCCCGTGGTGAGCCCTCGAATAGCACTTCATACCGAAGGATGTCAAAGTCAAACCTCAACGTCAAAAGTTGGATTGAGTATTTGATGACCTTGGATCTTGTCACTATGGCTTCAATTTGAAAAAAAAAGGGTAATTCGATTTAGCTTGTTATGCAGTATCAGGAAGCTGAACATGATAAATAATTTCGACGGTCAATGGTCAAACTGATTTCTTCCATCGCCTGGCACTTTTCCGTTTTCGCCCGAGCCTACCCAGACCCACTATCAAGCGATAGCCCGTGGCGACTCTTCGAGTAATATTTCAAGCCGGGACATGTCGAGGTTTTACCTCAAGGTCGAAGGTTACTTTACATTTTTTTAAAGTCCTAACGTTTTGTCGCTATGGCATCACTTTGCATCAAGTGGGTTCCATTCCACGTGGCTTGCTATGCGGACTCAGAAAGCTACGAAATCGAACTAATTTCAAAGGTTAAAGGTGAAGCCGAGTTCTTCTGTCGCCACACATTTTTTTTCTCTCTGCGCCGAACTCTATCTAAATGTGGTATCAAGGAATAGCTCGTGGTGGGTCTGGAGTAAATTTTAATTCAGTCAATGATAATCTTCAAGGTTAAAGGTTTTTCATTATTTTCGAGTTCCTCGCGATTCCTTGCTATGACTCCAATTTTCATAAAGATGGTGTCATTCGACGTGGCTTGCCGTATTGTATCAGAAAGTTGAGAAATTAAAATAATTTTGAGGGTCTCGAATGTGCGGTGTATGTACAATGCTTGAGTAGACTATTGCAAAAGGGGGAGCATGTCTCTTTGTTTCCAGCTATTGGGATCAGTGGTGCGACAAGGATTTTCCTCTGTTGAGGCCCAACCAAGAAAATGTACTGAAGGAGAACCTTCCACGCACATCGCACGCCGAAAATTCATGGTCTGCGTGGTTGAGGGGATGCGGCGGTGCACTCGGCATTCTGGGAAGGACACCTTTCCCTCCAATTGGCACCCAGTGGTGATTTCCAAGGGTAGCGGCGTGACGTTTTTGGGTCTATGTGCGATTTTCATTTTTTTTGGATACCTATCGCTAGTTTTAGTGGCATCGACACGTCTTTGGGGCCCAACATGTTTTGGTGTCTTATGGCGCGATTGCCGGGACCCTGGAGTGATTTTCCATGTCCGGACTGTTTCATCGTTGCCCCGGCTTCATTTATTGGGTGTTCCCGATAAATCGTTTGGGGCCCCGGTGCGACCTGTCGAGCGTGATCTTCAGGGTCTCAAGCGATAATTTTTGGTACCTTCAGGCTCAGCGTGATTTTAACGCGCCCCGGCTCAAGCTTTTGGGATCCCTGTTGTGGTTTTGAAGAACCCTGGCACGACGTTTTTCGGCCCCAGTGTGATTTTCTGGGCCCAGGCGCGAACTGTTGAGGCCCCCAGCGTGATTTGCAGGTGCTCAGCCCGTCTTCTTGCGGGCCCCGTCGTTATTGAAAAAAAAGGATTATGGCACGACTTCTTTATGCTCCCAGCGTGATTTTCTGGGGCCCCGGCCCCACTTTTTTGGGCACCAGTGCAATTTTCAGGGGCTCCGGCTGAATCTTTTGGGACCCAGCGTGATTTTGAGTCCCTGGCTTGTCCTTTTGAGGGCCAACACCATTTTCGGGGCACCCGGCGAGATGTCCAGGGACCAGGCCAGATCTTTTAAGCCCTTAGCGTGATTTTTAGCGTGATGGGGGCTCTGGCTCGACTTTTCGTGTCCCGGCGCGACTTCTTGTTAACCAAGCGGAATTTTCATGGGCCCAGTCTTGCATTGTGGAGCCCTCAGAATCATTTTTATAGTCACGGAAGTAATCTCATAGGCCTGCAATTGAATTTTCAGGGGTCTTGGTGGGATTTTGGGAACCCAGCGTCATTTTCAGGGGCCCCTGCACGACTTTTTGAGACCTCAATGTGATTTGTATGGGCCCTGGTGCGATTGTTTCCGGCACCGGGGACCACTATTGTTCCGAACACCGGCGCGATAATTGGAGACTCATAACCTTGCAAGGGGAGGGTTGCTACAGTGCCCCCTTCAGTATGCCATTTCGCATTCCCCAACTATCTGATAGCCTAACAATGACCTCTATGGAATATCTCGCACAAAACCGATTTTCCTATGCCCATTTAACTGCTTGCTCCACAAGTAGTATTCAAAATATGCACCCTGCAATTAGCCTAAGTTCATCCACTACCTATATTTCTATTATATTCAGGGTTCTTAAATGACAGCCTGAACGTACACCTCACTGGACGATGAAGAGCTTTGATAGTAGTCTCCGTTGTAGGTATGTGTTTTCGTACTTTTAATCGAAATGTCTTGATGCATGAACGACGCAATCAATGCGCCCCTAAACACAGTATCAATCAAAATGTCTTTATTGAACATATTCTTAGATCAGTCTTTGCTAGGCAGATGTTGTTACGCATACCATGAGCTCACCATCTGACAGAACCATTTCTGTTGAACGACATCATTTTAATTAAATATATAACGTGCTGTCAATGCCACTACGCAGTTACCCAGATGAAAATCCACTCGGGTTAGTTGCCATGCTCGTCGTGAGCTTTATCGGGTCACATGACAAGCATCACCCGTCACTCGTCACATCATCACTCTTCATATCACTTCTGATGTTGCCTTGTCAGATCGCGTCACGAGCGCCTAATCCTCTCGAGGGCTTCTGAGATTCTG
Organism: Imbricaverruca yamaguchii; assembly: GCA_034440575.1. Taxonomy (NCBI): domain Eukaryota; kingdom Metazoa; phylum Arthropoda; class Thecostraca; family Neoverrucidae; genus Imbricaverruca; species Imbricaverruca yamaguchii. The sequence continues at coordinate 1,914,537 of JAOTOL010001588.1, forward strand.
AGATGCGTTCTCACACTTGGAGTTTATATAATAGGGTGTGGACTTTATTATTGTATCCATGCTACCACAATGAATGCCGGATATAAGTATTTTGCTATGTGTGATGACAGTACCGATGATACCCAGACATCTTACTCAAAAGATTGGACATCTGTGTGCTTTGCACAACCGTGAAAATCCATTAGCAGTCAAAGAAGCACCATGAAATTCTAGTATGAATGTATTTTGGTAATGCCTGGCACGTTATCTCCTTTATAGTTTTTATGACATAATATATGGTTTTAATATCCTCCAAGAAAGTATCCACATCGTGCTTGTTGTGTGCTTATGAAGTATTCACGACTCATTTCGAAGAGTACTTCGTGTAAAATAGGATGTTTATGCTCACCATAATGGATTGTTATAGACAAGCATCTCATAACACGGTTCCAGTTACCGAGATTACCTGTTATGTAATTTGTTAAGCAATTTCATCTGTTGACGGCATGGTATTGCAATCATTAGCATAGGCTCTCTATTTTAGATGTCTTTCAAATGAAACGTAGAACATGCCCTTGTGAGTACACAATTTGCTGAAATTAAGTTTGAAGGACCGAAACTATTTTTAATTTCCATGTTTCCATGTCAATTTTTGATATCCTACTGTGCTCGTTTCAACATCCTACACCAAATGAAAAACTAATATTTTAACACTTGTTCATGCTGCTTTTTGGTAAATTTAAATGTCTCAAAAGTGTGAAGGCCAGCTACCATTGTTGGCCCCACCACTAAAACCATTAACCCGGGCCGTCTCTCCAGTCAGATCCCCACACCCCGCCTCGGGGGGTGGGGGGTAGTAACCCCCTAAAGTCCAAACTAGGCGTCTCACAAAAACCAAAGACGTGTCATCGGAAGTCGCTCGACGAGTAGGGTCCGGATCCACCCCAAAATAATTTCCCCAAAAGTGACGTCACTAGGGGGCTATATTTCACGACTTTTGCCATTCTTCGGACCACTTCACAAGTTCGTCTATGTCTTTTTGCAGCGAGATATGCTCATCTTGACCTGTTATTGCCCTAAAGACCTTCAAATCATCCGCAAATCTCAAAACTTTACTGCTTAGGCCACTTTCAATGTTATTTACAAATATAATGAACAGTAGTGGCCCCAGTACTGACCCCTGGGGGACTCCACTAAGAACATTTTGCCATGATGACTTTGTACCACTTAGCATCAATCTTTGCTGTCTATCTGAAAGCCACAACTCTATCCATTTTAAGATGCTACCTGCAATACCATGGGACTGAAGCTGTATCATTAACCGTGTATGGGGTACCTTGTCGAAGGCCTTACTAAAGTCAAGATATGCTACATCAACCTGATTTCCCTGATCAAATTGTTATGTGGCGAAGTTCAAAAAGTCCAAGAGATTTGTGAGACACTATCGTCCTTTTCTAAACCCATGTTGAGTATCATGAATCAATCTGCTACCTTCCAGATAACTAACTATTCTATTCTTGATAATTGATTCGAATACCTTGCAGACTAGGGATGTGAGACTTACTGGCCTATAGTTTTCAACTTTCCCTCTTTCTAAAATCAATAAAGTAATGAGGCGGCTGAAAGACAAAGGTATCCATCTGTGAGATCTTCGCAATATGCAGAAAATTATTAGCTGTATGTGCTCTACTGAGATGAAAAGCATCTTTCTAGCCAGTTAGGTGCTTTGAGAACGTAATCGTCCTCCTGGATCAACACGTGCTAGCATCTGGGGACATTTCAAATCTGAGGTGGTACCTCGCTAGTTCACTTTAGCTAGTAGAGGTCTTGTTCTTCCGCCGAGGGAACTTCCAAATCAAATGATCATCTTAGCACTCTATGACCATCAGGCACCCTCTTTATTCCTCAGCTGTTAGAAGTCCGCTTCAGCTGAGATTGCTCTTGCAAGCTGGCATAGGCATTCCACAGGGACACGGGGCACATGAAACAGCACCCCTGAGCAGAAGTTTTCTTTGATGTATTTTGTTATTTTTGAAAGCGGTTTTTTTCATGACATCTTTTTCGTCAACCCACCCCCTTCAGAAACTTCTGACTGTGCCACGGCTTAACTATGCCCCTCAAACGTAGCATGAGTATTATTGGACAAACCTGGGCATCGTCAAAATTCACCCGAAACAAATTATAGGTACACCATTGGTCTTCAATGTAAGCATACTTATTGCATGCAAGGGAGCACGAGCGCCAGGTCTCCTCTACTTCTACGGCAGCGGTCAAGGCAGACAAATCGGCCACAGCACATATTACAGCGGGATCCGCCCATGGAGTACATAAACATTGAAATTGCCTATTCGTAAAACTAGTGACTCAGCTTAGAAATCGCGGACATATAATTTAATTCAGGGAGCATCCACTCCAATATCCCGGTTTGCACAAGCCATATGCGTGAACATGGCCAATACGGCGAACAATCCACGTTCCACTCGCATGTCATATCAGGAAAAGGCAGCAGGACCTGATGATATTTATCCTAGGGTGTTGCGGGAAACTGAAAAGGAACTGGCATTTCCACTTAGTATAATATTTTGTAGATCAGTTTCACAAAATGAAATTCCAACCGATTGGAAAAGGGAAAATGTAGTCCATATTTTCAAGAAAGGAGAAAGAGGGAAAGTTGAAAACTATAGGCCAGTAAGTCTCACATCCCTAGTTTGCAAGGTACTCGAATCAATTATCAAGGATAGAATAGTTAGTTATCTGGCAGGTAGCAGATTGATTCAAGATACTCAACATGGGTTTAGAAAAGGACGATCGTGTCTCACAAACCTCTTGGACTTTTTTAACTTCGCCACAGAACAATTTGATGAGGGAAATCAGGTTGATGTATCTTGACTTTAGTAAGGCCTTTGACAAGGTACCCCATAAACGGTTAATGATACAGCTTCAGTCCCATGGTATTGCAGGTAGCATTTTAAAATGGATAGAGTTGTGGCTTTCAGATAGACAGCAAAGAGTGATGCTAAATGGTACAAAGTCATCATGCCAAAATGTTCTTAGTGGAGTTCCCTAGGGGTCAGTACTGGGGCCACTACTGTTCATTATATGTGTAAATAACATTGAAAGTGGCCTAAGCAGTAAAGTTGTGACATTTGCGGATGATTTGAAGGTCTTTAGGGCAATAACAGGTCAAGATGAGCATATCTCGCTGCAAAAAGACTTAGAAGAACTTGTGAAGTGGTCCGAAGAATGGTAAATGAAATTTAATTTTGATAAGTGCAAAATCATGCATGTAGGTAAGCAGCATATGAAGGCTCCATACTTGATGGGTGGTCAAGTGCTATCAGTGACTCAACAGGAGAAGGATTTAGGTGTTATTCTAAACACAAAACTGGGGGCATCAGAACAGACCAAGGAAGCCAGGAAGAAGGCACTGAGAATCCTCGGGGCAATAAATAGGAATGTATCATACAGAAGTGAGGAAGTGATCAGAAAGCTTTACTGTGCATACGTCAGGCCACATTTGGAATACTGCATCCAAGCTTGGTCTCCTAGCTATGAAAAAGATTGTTGGCTTTTAGAGAGAGTACAAAAGAGGGCTACACAAATGGTTAATGGCATAAGCAACCTGGCATATGAGGAAAGATTGAAGAAATTGAAAATGTTTTCACTTAGATATAGAAGGCTGAGAGGAGATCTCATCGAGGTCTTTAAATTTGTCCATGGTCTGGAGAGGGGATATCTTGGGGAAATGTTCTAATTGAACAGAAATGATGCAATTAGAGGTCATAAATTCAAAATTAAAGTTAGCCACAGCAGAACAAGGTTAAGGCAGACTTTCTTCACCAACAGGGTAGTAGAACACTGGAACCAGCTGCCAGAAAACATTGTCAGTAGCAGCACACTGAACATCTTTAAAAACAGCATAGACAATCATTATAAGAATAGAGGGCTTGCTTTTCAATATTACAGGAAGGGCTGATTGACAGATTTGGTGGGCAACTGGTTCAGTGTACAAAGTTCAACCAAGAAGGGCCCTTGTGGCTCATAGTTGCACTAATCTTTTATGTCGCTATGTCTTTATGTGTCGCCGCTCTGGCGGATGCGCCTGAAAGCTTCCGCGCGGTGTCCCCCATTGGTATACTACGGTGGAGACACACAGTGAACCGTACGGCCGATTATGGCATGGGTCGTCAGCTGATGTGATAGGTTTTGAGCATTTTAGGCTCCGAGCATTATAGGTTCTGAAGCATTATAGGCTTTGAGCTTTAGCGGTTTTGAGCATTAGCTGTTTCGAGAGTTATGCTTTCTGAATATTAGTTGAAATTATGCATTATAGGAATTGAGCATTATAGGTTTCGAAGCATTATATGTTTTGAGTAATATAGGTTTTGAAAATTCCCACAGGGAATTTTCAAAGATTTGATTATAATTATTATAATTATTAGTATTAGAAGATTTGAAGCATTATAGAATTTGAGTATTATATGTTCTGAATATCTATACGTTCCAACATTATGTGGTTTGAGGAATTATAGTTTTTGAGGATTATAGGTATTGAACATTCCCCAAGATGATTATTTAGAGGCTTTGAAGTAGAATGAGTTTTGAGAATTATAGGTTATGAAGCATTATAGGTTTTGAGTATTAGAGGTTCTGATACAGACTTGTAGCGCTTGACGGCGCCGCCGCGGGATATGCGGCGCTGCCGACGGGACAGTTGAAATGTCGAGTTGTCTGTATATTTACATATATGGTAAGTGGTTGAATGGCTAAAAATGGAATGCTGAATAAAAAAAAACTTCAAGTAATTTGGGTACTCGTTAAAATTTTCTCATCTATCGTCCACCAGAGCTATGAAAACTCTACCAACTAAAAAATGTTGGATCTATCCCTATACGGTACGTTTCCTCCATAAATCAGTGACCTTGAAATGCAATCTGTTGTAGGTGATCCTTGATAAATGTTCATACGCGTTAATGCTAGTGATATGTATGGTAATGGTAATATTGATGAATAATGACAATGTAAGACTTCAATAACTTTATGGCAACTACATGTCACCAATATTTATTTAAGGTCTACTATTTGAACTAATAGTTAGAATAAATTATGAACTATATTTCTTAGAATAGCATCAGCTGTTTTCGTGAGAACAAAACGGGACCATTACGCCGCATTGCGCTCCAGCCAGATGCCTTCCCCAGATCACAATAACAAAGCTCGTGATAGGGATCGTAGTCTTATTGTGCGAGGAATGGTGCGCCGTGGTGTTCGACGAGTTGGTACCGCTTCAGATAATTCAGTCTGTTATAGCCACGGTTTTTGGGTGGGAAAGTATCCCAATCTCAAAGACGTTCTGCTTGAGCAGAACATTTTTTGATCGGGGACGTTAGATTTGCGTGATATAATCGCGCGCAATGGGGAACTGCTTGAAGGCCCAAGCTGCAGACGACATGTCTCTGCTTCCGGGCCCTGATGTTGGTCGGTATTCAGCGTCATCAGATCAACTCGGGATTCCACCGTCATATGATCCTGAGGTACTTTATTTTGAAGGTGTTTGAAAGTGTACATGTCTGGTCAATGTACACAAAATGCAGAATATTACTGAAATTTTTGATGGGAGAAGATAGGTGTCAAATTTTGAGTAAGGGCAGAAAGCCTTAATATAGCCCACAAGGGTTCATCTGAATTGAGGTAACCTATGAAATGAAAATACTGTTTGAAAAAATGTGGCCAAATTGCTCTAATCAATGGTGCATGGTTAATTTTTGGGATGCTATTCACCCTATTGCATTGTACCCCATGGCTAGTTTACCCCTTTGGATGCATAAAATATGTTGATACCAATAGGGTAGGTACTAAATACACTGTCAGGTACACCTGATTCTAGCATATTCCACATTTACAAGTGCATATCCATTAACATGCATGTGCAATACCGAACAAGAAATTGAGGGAAGTGCTGAGTCAGCCTGTAAAATGTGGTGGGTTTTGAAAAGATCTTGGGCATGCAAGCCAAAATTCAGGCTTGCATTGAGACATGCAGGAAGGCCACCAGGAAGTAGGCCTGGCACACTAGAAATAAATGCCAGGTTTGCACAGGGCTAGCTAATGGCTGTATTAAACATAATCCAGTATTGTGATAGAATTTCATTTGAATTTTGAAAGCTACTTAAATCAGCATCATACTAAAGGTGACAAAGGAGCAAAGTCCCTTCAAAGATGATGGAGACCTAAATATCATGCTGGAGCTCTGAAATATTGTGCCAGGTCATTATACTGGTAATGCCATCCAAAATTTGTGATAACAGCAGAAATCATGTTGGGTTCCAGAGAAAATGGCCTGTCTCTAAGCCCTGATTGGGACCCAGCAAAAATAATTATAGACCCCAGCAGCACAAAAATATATCAGTCTGACTATATTCTAACTAAAAGAAGATTGGGCAAGAGTGAAATCACATGCTTAAATGAAAGACAAAAAAAATCAAATTTGGCCCTGAAAACATCTGTGTCACTTCATATGAATATTAAGTTGCTCCTAATTCTTAGTATTGAGTCCTCTTTGGAAATAATACAGTGCTTGACATTCTGTGGCAGTTATAAATCTCCACAGGTGCAGATGAGTTTTGTATATTTGGTAGTTTTGCACATTAATCAGATCAGCTGACACCCTACATATGACTGTAAAAATGGTGTGATGAAGACAAATCCTTTGGCAGAGTAAACATTTGTGACTGAATGTCATACAAGCTGCATTGCAGTGCACTGCTCACTCTTCAGATGTTTAATTAAGGTATTTTGTTGATGATTTTTGTTATTTGAACCTGCAAAAGGTTTAGCTTTCTGTTTTTGTTTGGCTTTAATGAGGGTTTTGCAGTGTCCTCTCCCACCAAAGCCTGGGACTCTTTGATTGTCTGCCACTTCAGTTTGAAGACCACCTACCAGCTTTGGAACAAAATGGAATAGAAACACAGGATCAGCACTACTGAATAAAGGTTTCTTTGAAATATCACCTTACAGTAGTCATTTGGGCCTATCCTAATCAGTTGGCCTTCCAGGTCAGCTCAGAATAAGGCATGTCAGATCACCTCATTTAGCATAGTATTTTAAGCTCATTGTATTATACATTTTTGTATGGGTTGTCAGGTATAAAATGGATGCAATAGCATGTGAAGAGGTATATATATATATATATATATATATATATATATATATATATATATATATATATATATATATATGCCATTTTCAGCTCTAAGTTTTGTATACAAAACCATAACATTGAGGGGGGGGGGAGGATCTGGATGGAGGCTAGCCTACCCCAATTAAAAAGTCACTGCACTTCAGCCACCATTTTTTTATGGGGCTGGTATTGGTATATAAAAAAAAGGAAGAAAAAAAGAAAAAAGAAAAAAAAAGAAGAAAGAACCTATCTCGCATTCAAAAAATTATAAACTACTCGGCTAAGGTAATTTTCGACCGCAAAAAGTTTGACCACGTTTCGGATCTGCTGAGGAGGCTGGGCTGGCTCAGTGCGGAGAACCTGGCGAGTTATCACACCCTTCGCCTCATACACAAGGTGCGTCTCCATGGTGAGCCAGAGTCACTGGCTCACGATCTCACCACCATGGCGGAGATTCGTGACCGGACCACCCGTCAAGACCACAACTTGTATGTCCCCCGGTCCCGCACCGAGATGGGGAAGAGACGCTTTAGTTCCAGAGCGCCACACATGTACAACTCACTGCCACCTGAGCTGACGCGACTTCCCGTGTCGATCTTTGGTCGCCACCTACGGGAATATCTACGTGACGTGCCGCCCGCGCCGGACTGATAGACTGCTCGACTTGCTGTTATTTTATATATATATATATTTTTTTTTATAGTTTAACTTGTAGTCTGTGATTTTGACCCTCTTTTTTACCTTTTGTGCTGTGTTGTTTTATCTATTTGACGCGATGTCGTAATAGCCACAAGTCAATTGTGGATGACGTCAATAAAGTCTGTCTGTCTGTATTCATGTTAATTAATATAATTCGTGACAACTTGGCATTCCAGTTGAGGGAACCAACCTACCACCATCATTTCTGTCATGGTGGTACCACCACCACTACCAAATTTTAACCACTTCCTTATTGAAAGGCATTTTCTTGTACACCTTGATGCATTTGCTAACACTTCAAATTACACCTGTGCAAATAACTTTGATATGCAACATTTTCAAGTTGCACACATTTAAGTCTATAGTGCTTGGTCCCATCACCCATCAGCATTTGTGCATGTGCATATCTCCCTTGTGCACTCATCTCATTTGCCACATCTTTGTGCCAGGGACATTTATTCCTCTCTTTTTTTTTGGGGGGGGGGGGTAAGAGCAGAATACATAAAGGCATGGTTGAAACAGATTGGCACCCATGTCATAGAGCCCATGTGAAAGCTTTTTTGGAAGGAGGCTAACCCAACATTGCATTCCCTGATAGTATACAAATTGACACTCATGCTTCATGCAGTTCTGCTGTGTCTGCTAGGCTTGCTAATGACTCTCACCTGCCATATGATGGCCTTGATCTAAATTTGATATCATGGAATGCTTCATATGGGGGTTTGGTAGGAAAATTTGATGATTTAGATTCTAAGATTATTTGTCTTCCTCCCACACTTTCTGCAGAAAATAAATTTTGATTGCACTATGAGCTTTGATGTACCTCATATTTTTGCCTAAGCATGCTCCCAGATTGGCTAGTGAAGGTACTAGGCACTAGTTGGTTCTTTTCTTGGGGACCATTGCATTAATTTTCCTCTACTGATGTGCTTCAGGGCTCTGGCATGATTTTCAGACCCTTATGCTTTTCATGCCTGATGCCTTTTTGCTGAGTTGCAGTATTTTTAGAGATAATTTTTGAAAGCTCTGATGTGTTTATCTAGTGATCAGGCATGTTTGGTCAACATCATGTCAGCCTTTGAGTGCCCCTGGCCTGTTTTTGTCATCTTCACACTATCTAGACATAAAGACATAAACAATTAGTGCAACTATGAGCCACAAGGGCCCTTGTTGGTTGCACTCTGTACACTGAACCAGTTGCCCACCAAATCTGTCAATCAGCCCTCCCTGTAATACTGAAAAGCAAGCCCTCTATTCTTATAATGATTGTCTATGCTGTTTTTAAAGATGTTCAATGTGCTGCTACTGACAATGTTTTCTGGCAGCTCGTTCCAGTGTTCTACTACCCTGTTGGTGAAGAAAGTTTGCCTTAACCTTGTTCTGCTGTGGTTAACTTTACTTTTGAATTTATGACCTCTCATTGCATCATTTCTGTTCAATTCAAACATTTCCCCAAGATATCCCCTCTCCAGACCATGGACAAAGTTAAAGACCTCAATGAGATCTCCTCTCAGCCTTCTATATATAAGTGAAAACATATTCAATTTCTTCAATCTTTCCTCATATGTCAGGTTGCTTATGCCATTACCATTTTTGTAGCCCTCTTTTGTACTCTCTCTAAAAGCCAACAATCTTTTTCATAGCTAGGAGACCAAGCTTGGATGCAGTATTCCAAATGTGGCCTGACATATGCACAGTAAAGCTTCCTGATCACTTCCTCACTTCTGTATGATACATTCCTATTTATTGCCCCGAGCATTCTCAGTGCCTTCTTCCTGGCTTCCTTGGTCTGTTCTGATGCCCCCAGTTTTGTGTTTAGAATAACACCTAAATCCTTCTCCTGTTGAATCACTGATAGCACTTGGCCACCCATCAAGTATGGAGCCTTCATATGCTGCTTACCATACAACATTTTGCCATGATGACTTTGTACCATTTAGCATCACTCTTTGCTGTCTATCTGAAAGCCACAACTCTATCCATTTTAAGATGCTACCTGCAATACCATGGGACCGAAGTTCAAAAAGCCCAAGAGATTTGTGAGACACGATCGTCCTTTTCTAAACCCATGTTGAGTATCTTGAATCAATCTGCTACCTTCCAGATAACTAACTATTCTATCCTTGATTAATTGATAATCCTGAGTACCTTGCAGACTAGGGATGTGAGACTTACTGGCCTATAGTTTTCGACTTTCCCTCTTTCTCCTTTCTTGAAAACTACATTTGCCCTTTTCCAATTGGTTGGAATTTTATTTTGTGAAACTGATCTACAAAATATTATACTAAGTGGAAATGCCAGTTCCTTTTCAGTTTCCCACAACACCCTAGCATAAATATCATCAGGTCCTGCTGCCTTGTTTGGCTTTATTTTCCTGATATGATTGTAAACAACATCACTATCAATGAAATCAACATCATTTGTCAGATCCCATGTCACTGAACTATGGCGTATGGTCGGCAGATTGGTCATATTTTCCAATGTAAACACTGATTTAAACTGCTTGCTCAGCTCCTCAACCATCTCACTATCCTGTGAGATGGTTGAGGAGCTGAGCAAGCAGTTTAAATCATATGTAGTTCTGTTTACTTCCAGTGGATCAATTGTGCTAGAAACTTTACTCAGCTTGCAGAAACTAAAGAACTTTTTGCTGTCCCCATTACAGTTTCTAGCTAAACCCAGTTCAATTCCAGCTCGCTTTGCTGCTCTGGTTTTTTGCTTCACATTGTCTAGCTTTTTGATACGCCTTTAGATTAACAACATTTGAGACTTCTTTAAAGACTCTAAATGCAGTTTTCTTAGCCTTAATTGCTTTTATCAAGACTGGTGTAAGCCATGCTGGCTTTCCTACCCTTCTTTTGCATCTGCTTTCAGGGGACATGTCTAATCTGAATTTCCTTCAAGTAAGATTTGAACTTTTCCCACATTTCACAGGCATTTATCTGTGTGATCCCAGATTGTTTTGAGGGCCTGGTACATTTTTAGGGCATCTGGTGAGTGTTTTTAAGGACTACTGGTGTGGTTGTTTTGGGCCCTGGCACTATTTGAAAGCCCTGCTGATTTTTTTTGTGGGATCCAGCAAAATTTGGAGGGCTCTGGTATGTTGTTGGGCTCCTGGCAGGGGTGAAGCCTCCCATGCTTTTGGTAAAGCCCAGGATTCAACAACTTTTGCTCTTTTAGCAAGGAACCTGATGAGGTGGCCTCATCAACCAAGTTGGCAGTACCCATCTACTCAATGCATTTGACCCCACCAATAATTTTTCATGTCTCCAACCATTGATTCTAGTGTGCTTCAAGACCCATGTATTCAGCCTCCAAATCATACATTTTGATGCATTTGGTACATTATTTAAAGCCCAGGTTGCTTCACTGGATGCCAATTATATTTTTCATGGTCTGAGCTTGATTTGTCAGATTCCTGGTGTGATATTTTTGACCATGATGTGGTTTTGTAAGCCTTTTTTTTGGGAGGGGGGAGGGGAGGGCATGATGCTATTTTACATCTATGGTGTGATTTCTGGGGTCATGAAAAAAAAACTTCCGATCTTGGATTGATTTTCCGAGGTGCTTGCTTGTTTTCTGCTTCCCAGTCTTGATTTTGTTCAGGATCTGGTGCAATTTGTATGTCCCAGCATGATTTATTGGGGGCTCACTATCTGCCAGAAGTGAGCCTTCACCTTCCTTCAGTCCTTTTGCCCTGCCCCCTGTGAGATGTTTTGTTGTTTTCCATTTCATGACTGAGAATGTTTGTACCACTCATAGGTAATAAGATAATTACCTTAATAAACAACTTGATGTGCTTCATTTGCCTGAATTACACATCATATGCAGTGTTCACTCAGGTGGCATACTCAATTAGATCATTTTAATGGTAATTGTTGCATTATCTCTTAGGATGTTGCATGGAACATGCGCCCCACAATATGTGTAGAGTTAGCATAATATAATGAATGTATCACAATGCATTTAATATCATAATGGAAGGATGTGTGTTCCAGTGTACATCCCCATAGACTTGAGAGGAAGCATTCAGATTTGGTGCACCCCTTGGTTTTCAGAAACCATGATTTACTGAGCTATACTCATGGATAATTTGTAAAGTACCTTGACACCAAATTGATGGTACTTTAAGTTATGATAAAGACGGTCACTGTGGGATATTGTTTACAGTGCATATCTTTAAGTCCTCAGACATGCATTACCATTTCTGCCCAACCTAGGGAAGCCAAGGTCATCTGAACATTACATCATTAGTGCCTCTTCCCTGCCAAGTATTTTCTTTTGGTTTTGTCACTGCATGCACAATATATGTACCACATCTAATGCACATTGGATGACATGCAGTGTGCTTAACCAATCCCATGTGTGATATTGCTGAAGCAATCCAGTCTGTCCCTTAAGCCCAGTTAACTAATTAGATATATCTCACTATATACACAAACTAGTGAACAAACCAGATACATATTGATGCAACCAGTCTGCTTACTCATGCATACTTTTTAGATAACCAGGTGCACTGACATGCATTGCAATTGTGGCAACATATGGAAGTTAAGCTTATAAAATGAAGATGATGATGTCAGATAGTCAACCACACATATTTACAACCAGCAACCAGTTAGTTCCTGTTATGACATGGCACAGTGGAAGACTATAGTGAAAAGGCTGTGTGCAAGTGGCATCAACATGCTTATATGGGCAAAAATAAAGGCTAACAGATCAATCAATTCAATAACTCCAAATGTTAATGTTAAAATATGGGAATTGCCAGCCTAAATGTTGACATTAGAATACGGGCATTGCCTGAGGTGCCACCAAGTATGAAGTAAGGGAAGACATTGGGAGAAAAGCATGGTGCCTGATAATCCATAGTCATTGATGTACCTCACATGTCCAGGGCTTTCATTTTTTTGCCTTCTTGGGATGGTGATGTGTTGACTGACCTTTGTGGCATAAAAAAGTTATATTGTATTCAGGATTAGCAGTTTTTGCTGTCAAGTTTGTTACTAGATTTTACCGCTGGTAAAAACTAGTAACAAACTTTCCTACTATTTTACTGGTAAAGGTCCTGCAAATACTTGGCTTTATCTTTTATCAGACATTCAAAAAATATAAAACATTCTATTTGTATTTCATGAATGTTCATGAACTAACCCCTCCACATTCCACAGCAGGCCTGATCGTCCGTGACGTGTCGTGCCGCCAACCTCCTTCAATCTCCAAAGTAGCATAATCTGGCTGTGGTTGATGCTGATCGCATGTCAATCCTTGCGTCTCCAGAGTAGGACACACAGATAGGCTGTCGACGTGACTGCCGCTTCCACCGCCGCCAGTCGGTGCCGCCAGTGTAGGTCGCCCGTGTAACCCGTGTCGTCGGTACGCTGCTGATGTGATCTCCGCCGGGACTGGCTAGCCGCATTCTGCTTCAGTGGCTGCTGCACCCATGGCTTCCCAGCGGGACAGGTTGACTGTTGTGCCCCGTCCCCTAGCTCCGCCAGATGTCCCCAATAGGAGCGGAGAGCTGTGCTCGTCCCCGTCTCCCAACACCGCCGCTGGTCCCCCAGCGGGAGAAACTGACTGTGCTCGGCTGCATCTAACGCCATCCTCGACGCACACCAAGGTTGATAATGTGCGCTCCACCCTGCAGCTAACGCCATCCGCGATCCCTACAAGGGTTGATAATTCGTGCTCTGCCATACGTCTGACAACGTCCACGATCCCCGCTCTAGTTGATAATATGCGTTCTGTCCTATGTCTAACGCTATGCACGGTCCCCACCATGACATTCCAATGGCGGGGTGAGATCATAATATTTTCGTTCATCTGAAAGTTTTTAAACCGGAGATTGGACCAATTTATTATATGAACAAACAGACAGAGTAGGTTCAGTTACCTGATTGTGCGCTCTGCCCTACCGACTAACGCCATACACGGTCCCTGTCAGGGTTGATAATGTGTGCTCTGTCCTACCGTCTAACGCTGCCCGTAATCCTGCAGCTGGACCGCTCGGCTGTGTTCTACCCGTCGCCGAACGTGGTGCGGACGGCGTCACAGCTGACCGAGGAGGAGCAGGTGAAGATCGCCAAGCGGATGGGTCTGATACAGCACCTGCCGTCCGGCACGTACGACGGAGCGGCCCGGAAAAACAAGGAGTGAGTCGCCAGGGTACAGTGCTGGCCAAATATGGACTTGAACTGGCAGTGCTACTCAGCCCGAGCAGTGGTCGCAAAATGTGGACTTGTAGGGGGCTAGTGGTACTACCCAGCTCGAGTAGTGCTGCCAAATGTGAACCGGTAGGGGGCTGGTAGTGTTACTTGGCTCGAGGCGCCGGTGAAAGGCCTTGCATAGGCGCGGTTGACATACGAAATGTGTTCTGTGGTCGTTTTTTGGTTTGTGCGGTCTGTCAATGAACATATAATTTTCTTACGAATGGGAACTGGAGACGCATGCCCTTACACCATCTGGATCAAACCCTGAACATACACTGGTGATGTGGCCAGAAGCTTAGTGAGGTGTCGAGTCATTCATTGGGGTTGATCGCAAACCCAACCTTTGTGTCGATTGGTCAGCATTTTGCTGTCTGCTGGCCATTGGTTGCTGTCCGTTAGCTGGCCATGGTGATGGTGATGTTTTCCATGGTGCCAGCAGACGACTGGAAGATGACACATTATTGATCTGGCTGCCACAGCCAGAGTAATAAGTCAGCCACAAGGTCGGATTGTGGCGAGTGCTAGCGCGTCCCGTATGATTTACGGTTACATTTGCACCCTTAAATGTGAAAGCCATGCATCGAGTGGAGGCCGCTACCGTCAGGGAAGGATATCGCTACTCAGCAGGTAGCACTCACTGTCAGATAGCGCGGGCAACTTGGTCGAGTAGCCACGACAGCATTTGGTGCGTCGATTCCGCCGGCATAGTGATATAGCGACGTTGTTGTTAGACCAATTATAAAAACAGCCTCTCATACACATTGAGTGCATCTTCAATAATATATTTATGGCAGCACTTCGAATGCCGTCTTAAAAGCGCACTCCAGAAGCGGTAGCCTAACTGATATCGTCCAGCTCGGCAGCCGTTGATGTGTTCGAGGTAGGATTGCGACCAATAGACTTGCCGTTCAGTTTGGTACGGCCGTGGTTGCCGGAACACCACAGCGGTTCTAACGCGCGGCTGGCATGCTCTGCAGGTGCGTGATATGCATGATCGAGTTCTCGGTGGGTGACCGGGTGCGCTACCTGCCCTGCCTGCACACCTACCACACCGAGTGCATCGACGACTGGCTGATGCGCAGCTTCATCTGCCCCAGCTGCATGGAGCCGGTGGACGCGGCGCTGCTCACCAGCTACGAGACCAGCTAAGCCGGACGGGCCGAGCGCCGCCGGCGGCGCGCTGTGCCTCGGCCAGTGGCGTGTGACGAGTGACGGGGCGGCGACCCATGGGTGTGACGACGGTGGCCGACACTGGCCGGGCCGTGTGCCGGCCCACCGCGGGGCGGCCGGTCCCCTGCAGGCGTGTGTGTCGCCGACGGCGAGCGGGTAGCACTCGGCGGGCGGGCGACAGCAGCACAGACCGCTGGCCGCCCGGTCAGCCGCCGGCCTGGCTGGTGCCCTGAGGCAGCTAGGTCAGCGCCAGGCAGGCCACTGTCACTGAACGCCGTGTGATGGTGCGCGCTTTCTGTGGACAGCCCGCCGTCGCTATGTGACGGTGTGCTGTCGATGCGTAACGGTGTCTCAACGTTGTGGCAGTGTGCTGCCGCTATGTTGCGTCACTGTGCGGTGGTTCGCCGTCACTGTGCGGTGGTTCGCCGTCACTGTGTGGTGGTTCGCCGTCACTGTGTGGTGGTTCGCCGTCACTGTGCGGTGGTTCGCCGTCACTGTGCGGTGATTCGCCGTCACTGTTTGGTGGTTCGCCGTCACTGTGCGGTGGTTCGCCGTCACTGTGCGGTGGTTCGCCGTCACTGCGACGGCGCACAGCCGCTAACGCAGCGGCCTGCTCTCGCTATGTGACAGCATACTACCACCACTAAGATCCAGGATATGGAAGGGAAGGAAGAAAGAGTGCGAACGCGATACCGAGAATAGTTGCCAGCCGCAATCATGGTGACGCGGCGGGTGTGGCTGAACGGATCGGAATGAACTATCGGCCTCTGGACCCTCGCACGCGAGCATTTCGGTGTCTTCCTTCCGTTCCGGCACTTGTAGATGCTTTTCCGTGATGCCGCCGACCTGTGTTGCCAGGACGGTATCGTATAGAACTCGGCGCCGTTAATGCCAACGATCTCCTTGGCGGTTGTCCTGGATTGTTTAGTGGGGTACGTGATAAACTCGCCTGATGACTGGCGTGGGCTCGTGTCGAGAAAAGAAGCCTAACTATATATATATATATATATATATATATATATATATATATATATATATATATATATATATATATATATATATATATATATATATATATATATATATATATATATATATATATATATATATATATATATATATATATATATATATATATATATATATATATATATATATATATATATATATATATATATATATATATATATGTATATAATATGTATGTATAATATATAGAGGATATATATTATATATAATATATTATATATATATATATAATATGGCTTCGACTAGTCGCATTTGTGAAGCAAACTATTGTCTACTGTCGTCGGAGAGGTGTATTTTTATTTATTTGTACTCGCCTTCTTTTCAATGATATTTTACCTGGCAACTGTATACTTGTGCCGTGGTTTTGCTTCAGATGAATTTGGTCGGTCATTGTGCTAGATCGGAGTGGATCCTGGGCGGAGACTTGACGGCCACCGTGCTGTCGATCGTAGTGGATCCGGAACAGAGGCATCGCTGCCATTCTGTCGATTGGGGCGTATCGCGGGCATAACCTGGACGGTCACCGTGGTGTCAATCGGGGCATGTGCGGTGCAGAGTGGCTGGTGCGGGCCCCGGGCGGTAATTTGTGTGGTGTTGTGTCGGCCAGAGGTAGTAGTGTGTCGCCGGGCAGCTGGTCGAGGGCTGGCCCCGACCGAGGGTGGCCCGTTGTCGGCCGTAGGTGGGAGCCTGTGAGTGAGTCTTTCATAGCTGTGGGTGCGGCGCGAGTGCACCGAATGTTGCGCCCGGCCGCCGAGTGTCTGTCCTCGCCGGAGTGCCGTCGTGGTGTGGCGGGTCGTGGGTCGCACACCGCCCTCGTCCGCGTGACGACAGCCGGCGTGCGAGGTGTCCTTCATGTGATCTGTGTCGCACGGCCGTCGCCGTTGTGTCCGATGTCCGCCGCGTGACGCGGATATGGTGGCGTTTTTACTCGTGCTGCCTCTTGTAGCGTGCGCGCCGGACAGTCGGCGTCCGTGTGACTTGCGATCGCAAATCCCCCAGGTAGTGAGCGTCCGTGTGAGTTGCGAGCGCGAGTTCTGGTGGTAGTCAACACGTTTGTGAGCGTTTGTGATCAGCACCCGTGTGACTCTTGTAGCCTTGGGCGCCTGGGATAGTTCCGGCATCCGTGTGACTCTTGTGACTGTGAATCCTTCGAGATAGTCAGCGTAACAGTACGGCCTGGGGCCCGACGGGCGTGCGTCTCTCGCGCGCCACCCACACTGTCGGCGGCCACATGCGCGCAGGAGAGGACATCTGCAGAGTGTCCGGCTCGGGGGATATGTGCGTGACATGTCCACATGGGAGGACTCACGAACGGTATTCGTCTCGGGGATATGTGCGCTGCATGTCCCCATGAGGGAACGCCCGGGAGTGTGAGTCTCCGCGGGAGGTGTACCACGTGTCGCCGGATGGGAGCATGCTCGGGGCGTGTCCGTCTCCGAGGCATATGCGCCTCATCTCCCCGGATGGGAGCATGCTCGGGGCGTGTCCGTCTCCGGGCCATGTACGCCTCATCTCCCCGGATGGGAGCATGCTCGGGGCGTGTCCGTCTCCGGGCCATGTACGCCTCATCTCCCCGGATGGGAGCATGCTCGGGGCGTGTCCGTCTCCGGGCCATGTACGCCTCATCTCCCCGGATGGGAGCATGCTCGGGGCGTGTCCGTCTCTGGGGCATGTGCGCCTCATCTCCCCGGATGGGAGCATGCTCGGGGCGTGTCCGTCTCCGAGGCATATGCGCCTCATCTCCCCGGATGGGAGCATGCTCGGGGCGTGTCCGTCTCCGGGCCATGTACGCCTCATCTCCCCGGATGGGAGCATGCTCGGGGCGTGTCCGTCTCCGGGCCATGTACGCCTCATCTCCCCGGATGGGAGCATGCTCGGGGCGTGTCCGTCTCCGGGGCATGTGCGCCTCATCTCCCCGGACGAGGCGGCTCGGGGGCGTGCGTCACATGGTGCCACTGTGAGTGCAAGCACCAAGGTCCCGGCCGCTACTCGTTTTTTTAAAGCACCAATGAGAGTATGCGACGTCACGGAAATGCCGCCGCAGGCTGCGTGACGTCATCTCACGATGTGGTGCGGAGCATTATTTTGCCAAGAAATAAAGTATGGCTTTGCTCTAAAGACGGCGTGAAGCCGTTCGACTGCGGGATATGACTTGTCGGCCCATATTCCTGCGTATAATCGTCACGTTGTGAAAACCGAAGAATACATTTGTTATAAATCGCGTCATTAATGTACCACGGGGTGGCCGTGGCCGTGACGTGGTTCTTCGCCAGCTGAGAAGCCTCAGCGGCGAGTGCGCGCGATCGCGGTCGGTGTCGACGCATGGGGAACGTGGCGCACTTGACTTACGCGGCGTTCGCCGGGCCGGCCCAACATCTTTGTGTGCGATGTTCGCTGGTGCTTGCAGGCCACGGGGTGGTCACGCGACTTGATGGTCCGACGTAGGGTGCGGTCACACTGGGAATGTGTAGAATATAATGTACCTGACTGGACGATCGTGTGCATATTTGCGTCGCGCTGACGCCAAAATGCGGTGGCTTCCGGGACACTGGGTGGTGGCTCCGTTGTGCTCCGATAGCCATTTTGTATCGCTTCCGTCTGGCTTGCGCGCGGCTTCCTTGGCGTCATCCGCCGTGCCTGCGTGTGGCTTCCGTGAGACCTTGTACACGAATCCTGGATCGTCGCCCGGTGTAGTGCGATCCGTGGTGCATTATTTGCTATATCTGCCATGCCAGACACTGAGTAGTTGGCATTCAGAATATCAGTTCATGGTTTGGTTCATGCCTGCAGTCGAAGGGATTCAGTCAACGCAGAGAGCGTGCTTGCGGTCATGCCAGCCATTCGCTGCTCATCCTGTCACAGCACACCGTCTCATCCAGAAATTGGCGCTGTATGACCATCACAGTCGATGCGCCTCTAAACCCAAATAGCCAACCAACCAACCATCTCATCCTGATGCTAGGTCATTCCAGTGCCGCGTGAGCGAGATGCGCACTTCGCGAGCGTGGGAGGTCCACTTCGCAGTGTCGTGTGCAGGCGGCGGTGACGTCACCACGGCGTGGCGATCCGCACGCCCTGATCTGGTCCAGCTGCAGTCGCAGTCTCGTGGCTGGCGGCCTGGCCAAGTCTGCCACGGCTACTTTGGTGGAAGTGGATTGGTCGCGTCGGCGGGTTGATCAGGCTGAATTCGCCACCGGCCCTCGGCGCGCAGCTGGCGCGACGGAGTGCTGCTCGTGCACAAGCGCGGGGGCGGCATCGCTTGGTGAGTTGCCGCGCCAGCATGCTGGCGAGGGCCACCCTAACCTAACATAACGGAACCTAACCAGGACCACCCTGGCATTGCTATCAAGTAGACACGGTGCTGCCGTTGTCCCGGCACGTTCTGTGCAGCAGTGTTATGCTTGCTGGTGTTGTCCGCAATGGCGACATTGTGCCTGCTGGTGTTGTCTGCGACGACGCAGTGTTGTGTTTGCTCGTGTTGCCCGCGACGACGCAATGTGCTTCCTCGTGTTGTCCGCGACGACGAAGGTCATGTGTATGCTTGTGTTGTCCGCGACGACGAAGGTCATGCGTATGCTCGTGTTGTCCGCGACGGCGCAGTGTTGTGCTTGCTCGTGTTGTCCGCGACGTTCAGAAAAATAACGCCTGGACCCAAACAAATTGTGCCAGAGCCACACAAGTCTCCTTGGGAATTTAACAAACAAAACAAAAGACTCCGCTTCCCCGCCGTACGCCGGATCCCCGAAGAATTTAGCAGGAACACCATGAAATCAATATGAACCTGGAAAATACCTTCGAAGCACTATCAATCGAGCGGTAGGTCGTTAAAAATCGCGTACAGTCCCTGCAAAATGTGATGGGCCACAGACATTGTGCGAGCTGAAAATATCGCATTGGGGACCAAAAGAAATCGACCCATGGCTCCGAAAAGTCCGAAAAGCAGGAAAATAACATTTGAATATGGAGTAGGTGTTAAAATTAGGTTACCTACAAACGATGGTGGTACTTTCCGACCCTTCTACAGCAACGTTTGGTTGCCACTTGTTTGAATGAAAATTAAAATGCCCATTTTTGAAAAAGTAGCGGTCGATGTCCAGAACCATTGGAAAAATAGGGGTGGGTAGGCCCCTCCACATCAGTTTCCACCTCCCCACCTGTGATGCAAATCCTAGGTACGCCACTACTAATTGCGGTGGGGCAGCAGAACAAAAACTCATGTTTCGTGTCACCAGACGAATCCAATGTTAACCGAGTTGTATGCGTTGCATCACAGGTGCTGTTTTGCGATCGAGAGTATCCCTCTTCAACAGCATTCGTCTCTTGGAATGCGCCATTGGTACCATGAGTCGCGGCAAGTGACGGTGCTCCGCCTCGTCTCATTGTTCTGCCCGTGACGGGAGGACCGTTTGTGATGGCATACCCACCTGGGACGGGAGGACCGTTTGTGATGGCATACCCACCTGGCACGGGAGGACCGTTTGTGATGGGATACCCACCTGTGACGGGAGGACCGTTTGTGATGGCATACCCACCTGGCACGGGAGGACCGTTTGTGATGGCATACCCACCTGTGACGGGAGGACCGTTTGTGATGGCATACCCACCTGTGACGGGAGGACCGTTTGTGATGGCATACCCACCTGGGACGGGAGGACCGTTTGTGATGGCATACCCACCTGGGACGGGAGGACCGTTTGTGATGGCATACCCACCTGGGACGGGAGGACCGTTTGTGATGGCATACCCACCTGGGACGGGAGGACCGTTTGTGATGGCATACCCACCTGGGACGGCGGGGGCTAACGCTCGCCGGGCCGACCGACAGGCCATCTTCGCCGGGCAGTGGGCAGCTCTTGAAAGCCTTCCCACTTACTTCCAATCTACGGAAGTTAGAATGAAACGCAAAACACCGTTAGAGATATCTGGTCACGTAGAATACGAGGTTTCCCTGACATTTCCATTTTGACCGATGATGAGGACACCAGCGGCTGTGTTAGGTCAGCATAGGGGCCTTGCCTTAAGTCTCTGGAAATGGCTAACAAAGCAAAGCTCATTCCCTTTCTGCAAAGTATCAGGCAGGGTAGGTCAGGTCGGGTCAGAATCAGGCTTGAAAACCAGCTTCAGAGCTTTGCATTCTTGCAACCAGCTTCAGAGCTTCAGAGCAAGAGGCGCAGGGAAATTGCCATTGATAAGTCAATATAGCCTGTGGTTCATATCGCAATTGTCTTCATTTTTGGTAGCACCACCTTCGGCATACACCGATCCTTAAAGTTCATAGTAGGTGAAACCAGTCACATGAAATTATATTGTGTAAGGATGCTGGAAATATGGGCATTACATACATATATGTCGACATATATATATATATATATATATATATATATATATGTATTGCTTTTAAGACATTACATACATATATATTGACATATATATATTGCTTTTATTGCTTTTACATATATATATTGCTTTTAAGATATTTGAGATTTTGAGAAGGCCTTGTAAGCATATATTTTATGCCGATGAAACGTTGACACGATTATGAGACATTCTTTTAGGGACGACACGCTGTAAGATATTGAGATGAATGTTCGTTGAGAATTTCCATATCCTGATGTATTCTTCGGCATTACATAACTAATATAAGTTGTTTCACACCAATCCTTTCACCTTATACCTGAATTGTACTGACTATACCTGAATTGTAAAACATTCTAACTCGAATCCTTTATCGTGTCTCTCCCTCTCCAGCATTCCGCGACTCTGCTGATCCGGGCGTGCCTGTCGCCCAAGTTGCCCAAGACGCTGAAACGGACGCGCGTCTCACGCACATACACACACACACACACACACACACACACACACACACACACACACACACACACACACACACACACACACACACACACACACACACACACACACATGTCCCAACACGAGTCCTGAGGGCCAGTTGGCGCTTGTTTTTTCCGTCTGAACGGACTGTCGAGCACCTTCCCAGCCAAAAAAAAAACTAAGCGAAACCGCCACTTCACCACTTCAACCATGTTGGCCGACGTGCAGTGTCCTGCCGGCGATGGTATGCTCACTTGTCGCCACCTTCGACTGGCAGATTGGGTCCGAACAAACGCTCTGTCTTCCTCCGCCAGCTGCTAGATAACTCTAGGTGGCGCTCGAGCCGCTTCTCGTGAACATAGGCGGCAGCACCGGGGCGACGAGGGGCTACCCCAGCGACTTCGTGCGTCCTTCCCGGCGATTCACACATAACTACTGCAGGTTCTTTGAAGGTGTGCTCGTGCACTGCCAGTCCAGGATTTCGAGAAAAACGTGGAACGCATGTTGAGGAGATAGTTCTGTTCAAAGATAATTTATTACTTCCCCACATCATTGTGGAGGGCCTTATATTTGATGAATGCAGGAATATTGCACATATACTACAATCAACTCCGCAATTGCTTTGTGTAAATACCGGGTGGGGGATTCAAACGAACCGAGTAGGAGTGGATTAATTTATTTTAACCCTTCGGATTTGAACGGCTGACGTTGGTCGGATCTGCTTAGAATAATATTTGTCTAACAAGATGTTTATCTTTTGAGAAACTTGCATCTTCATGGCAGAATGTCGGCAAAAATCGGTATGTTGTGAGTGGAGAGCGGGGCATCTGTGACCCCTTAGATTCGACAGAGCTAGATGTGCGACCTATGTTCACCTGTTCACCGTTCATTTATATTCGACATTGCCAACGGTTTTGCCAACAACAATCCCGGACACATCTGCCTTTCGCGAAGAACATGCACCACCCCACTTAATTTGTCAATCTTACACTTAGGAGAATCGAATTGGCGCAATACGCGCCGATCATTCCAGAGCTCTCCTCGATCGCGACAGTAGTCGCCGCCGATACACGTGCCGCGTCAGTGTCGGTGGCAGTGGTGCTGGGCGTCTGACACACTCCCTCCCCTCCCAGTCCAGCTCCCGCCGGGGCGCGCCACGAGGACGACGCGACCACGCGGCGCGACGCGCCGAGACGTGGCGCTCAGGTGGCCGCCGGTCGACGCCCGCGCTGCCTCAAGTGCGCCCGCCGCGCCTCGCGGCGGGCGCGAGTTTATCTTCCCGCCGGCGCGCTCCCCTCCGGACCGCCGCCGGCGATCAATACTGAGGTGTGCGCCGCGGCCGCGGGTGGCGCTACTGTCGCGGCCGGCCGCTATCGCCGTGTCCCGCGCAAGCCACCGCGCCTGGCGGCCGCCCGAGCGATGCAAAACGTCAGTTCGTTATCATAGGAGGTCGCGCGCAAGCCACCGCACCTGCGGCCGCCCGAGCGATGCAAAACGTCAGTTCGTTATCATAGGAGGTCGCGCGCAAGCCACCGCACCTGGCGGCCGCCCGAGCGATGCAAAACGTCAGTTCGTTATCATGGGAGGTCGCGCGCAAGCCACCGCGCCTGGCGGCCGCCCGAGCGATGCAAAACGTCAGTTCGTTATCATAGGAGGTCGCGCGCAAGCCACCGCACCTGCGGCCGCCCGAGCGATGCAAAACGTCAGTTCGTTATCATAGGAGGTCGCGCGCAAGCCACCGCACCTGGCGGCCGCCCGAGCGATGCAAAACGTCAGTTCGTTATCATGGAAGGTCGCGCGCAAGCCACCGCGCCTGGCGGCCGCCCGAGCGATGCAAAACGTCAGTTCGTTATCATAGGAGGTCGCTGTTTGGAAATTGCTCCCTCAGTAATGGCGCACTGTTGTAAATAGCGTAATGAATGGGGCCCAATGGCGCATGGCTGACTGGCCAAATGTTTGAGCTGCTGTCGCCATGGCAACGGGCATACACACAGGTGCCGGACGAATCACCGGAACCAAGTTGGCTTCAAATTATAAATTGTATTGGAGCGCACGACAAAGAAGACATTCCATGACCGCATAAACATTCCGGCTGAATGGGCGGGACGCGCCACTGGACACACGCGTGCCGCGCGGCGGACGGCGAGGCGCGCCGGCTGGCCGCTCTCTGCCGCCTGGTGGTCAGGGCGCGCTTGGCGGCGCGTGCCTGGTACAGCAGGTCGACGCCGGCTGGCTGCGCTCTTCCGCCTGGTGGTCAGGGTGCGCTTGGCGGCGCGTGCCTGGTACAGCAGGTCGACGCCGGCTGGCCGCTCTCTGCCGCCTGGTGGTCAGGGTGCGCTCGGCGGCGCGTGCCTGGTACAGCAGGTCGACGCCGGCTGGAGATGGCACCGCCCGCTCAGCGCTGGCACTGCGGCGGCGCGGCCGGCCACCGAGGCCAGGCCTAGTCAAATCCGCCCTCCCGTTCGCACCCACGTGGCCTTTTCCCACGGAGATTCGACTTCGAATCGGACCTGCGCGTGAAAATGGTCGCGATTTTTGTCGCACCCCGTTTAAATGTCGCCGCGGCTGTCGCTGTTTTCGAGTTGTCTGTGCCTAATATCGGAAGATGACGGCAGGAGCACAACCACCATGAGACGTGATCCTTGAGGGTCCCTTCCTCCTGTGAGTCCTTACATGATGACGTGTATCTATCATATATTGCGTTAAAAACCGGTTCATCTCCCACCCACAAACCTGGCTACATGTCTGGTGCCAAGTCATGGTCGCAATATAATTCATCGCTGCTCGGGGCTCGGTTTAGATCAGACTTCATTGACTACGAGCCGAGCGAGCTGCGTTTGGTTCACCCGTGATTGATCTAACGACTCCTGATTTGGCTAATTCAGGCAAGCTGGTCATATCTCTAGAGTTGGAGACTGCTACACGGCTCAGTCGCAGTAGTATCTGTCGGTTACGCCCTCGGAGAAAAAGAAGAATGAAGGTAGCATGGCGCTTTGTCACCGGAACGCCTATATACGGTGCAACGTGGACGATATTTTTTTTAGAGAATGCTGGAACTATGACCGGAGTTACTAAGAATTCCAGTTTTCTCCATTCATTCTCTGGTTCAATCACTACATATACCAATTGATATGCCTATGTAAGCACTCAGCACAGGCAAGCAAGCAGCACAAAACAGTGCGCCAAATTCGGCTCATTTTGTGTTGCGATGTTCAAGAATATGCCATATCACAGCAACAAGCTACAAGTCACGAACGTCTCTAACATGGCATCTCCGTGAAGTCTATACCGGAGAAGCACGGCTGTTTCTTCTTGCATCGTTGGGGACAAGAGCGCGGCCAAATGTGACATGTATGGGCTTTCGAGTAAACCATCGAGTGAACCACGGATATCCAGACTTTGTGGATATCGAAAAATATGCATGCGGTGTAATAACGACAATTGCTTTTTTGTTACAAACAGCATTTTAACATCCGTGTTTGGCAGTATTATGAGCTAAAGAAGACAGGTGCATTTATGCGCATGTTATTTCGCTTTATAACATATCTTCAGTACTAGAAGCATTCGACCATTTATTCTTGTAAAAATTGAACACATCAAATCAGAAGTGTAGGTGCCGAGCAAGAATTTGGGTACGCCACCAATTATAAAGCAATACAGTTTCGTGTGATCCGAAGTACGCAATTAAATCGATTTTTCTTCACAACGATGACGAAAGAGAACGAAAAAAATTCGGACAAGATTTGCAAACACTTTCCCAAAACTAAATATCCAGCATAAAGGGACATTCCGTGATTTTATATTATGACTCACAAGTTATTAGCTCTGTATTACAAGCGAGGACGAAGGTCTCTTAACTACGAGAACAAAAATCAACTTGAGCCTCCCGGCCATATCGGTTTGAGAGGCTTATAGCTCGGAAACAAGATGTTCTAGAATGCTCGAATCCTTGGATAACCACGGACTTTGAGCTTCGCTTAAGAAGAAGAAGCACCTTGTGTTCTTTTCTAGCGCATTCGCCTGCTGAGCTAGTGTGGAAAATCTCTGACCCAGATTGGTCGCAGATGGGCCTAATCGTGCAACTTCGTTATGTGGGAGTTGCGTAGTTGAACTTGTCACCTCTGGACACAGTAGGTCGTCGACGTTGAACAGCGCGTCGTCTATATGGACACCAACGGTGCACGTGGCGGTCGGAAGCTGGCCAGTCCGGAGGGCAGGAAGTTGTCAGGCACATCTGGTGCTTCAAGAGCAGACAAGCTCAACTTATTGGAGTTGTCTGCTTTTCACCTTGACACTTGTTTGATGGGTGCAGAGAGCGTGAACATGTGCTTGGTAGGTACACTGCATACACGGTTATCAGAAGCATGCAGGACAGAGTGAGTCCCAAGCGGGTGCACGGAAAGATTTTGCAAGTTTATTGATGTAGTTTCATGTTTATTTCAACTGCATTCGTTTGTTTTCCGTTCACCGCCATAGTACAAGGCCAGTCAACAGTCGTGCTGGGGGCGCAGCCAACATTTTCTTAGGGGGATATGACAAAATTTGCATTCTCAATGAACAGATACCGCTTTCGGCGCGCTTCGCGCGTCCATAATTTGTGGTTTTGCTTGCAGACAATCTAAAAAAAATTCGGGCTTGATCTAGTAGTGTATCTTTGGTTGCTAAGGTGTGGGGTGGGATATTTTTTCAAACACGTGTATTAGTTTAAAACGCCCGGTTATCGTTGCAAATTTAAACGCTGGGATGCGGGCCATGCTCCCTTGTCAAGATCACCACATTCCCACGGAGGACCGACTGCGCTGAACAACTCTGAGCCCGTTCGAGCGGCCGCTGCCGCAGTGGGCTGGCGCGCGCCCGGCCACGAGGCGGCAATTTGGCGCCACCATGCGGCGCGACGGCGCGCCACTCGGCCGCCGCCGGAATGTCGGCTCCCGTTGGCGGGCCGGCCGAGCGGCGCGCCAGAGCTGACCACACGCGCTGCTTGTGCCCGGCGAGAGAGAGACATGGCCGATGGTGTAGTGTGCTGTGAGATCGCTCCGTCTGCGGCACTGCGGCGGTGCGCGGTCTGTCAGCGTCCGTGTCAGTGTTCGTGTCAGTGTTCGTGTCAGTGTTCGTGTCAGTGTTCGTGTCAGTGTTCGTGTCAGTGTTCGTGTCAGTGTTCGTGTTCGTGTTCGTGTTCGTGTTCGTGTTCGTGCCAGTGTTCGTGTTCGTGTTCGTTGCCGGGACTGACCTCGAGTGACGTCACTGCCCATCACGATGTCAGCAGCAGCCCCAGGCGGCACAGCATCACGGATGCTGGCCCTCGTCACGACAGTTTTGGGAATTTGCCACTTATGCGTAGACGGGCGACGAGGCTGCGTAAGAACGCAACAATCTGAATGCCTGCCGGGGTGGCTTGTCACCACCTTGCTGTCTGAAGCGAGGTGGTGTCCTGATCAGAGCTGATTGTACGGACCGTGACCTGACCTCATTACCTGGTCTGAGAGGTTACATTCCTCGACAGGAAATACACCGGAAGTTCGATGTACCGGCGGTGTGCAACTCGGCCGCCACCTATAGTATGTCCAGCCATACCTGGCCAGTTGCCAGCTGATCCCGCCACTTATAGTATATCCAGCCCTACCTAGTCAGTTGCCAGCTGATCCCGCTACCTATAGTATGTCCAGCCCTGCATGGCCAGTTGCTAGCTGATCCCGCCACTTATAGTATGTCCAGCCCTACCTGGCCAGTTACCAGCTGATCCCGCCGCTTATAGTATGTCCAGCCCTACCTGGCCAGTTGCCAGCTGATCCCGCCGCTTATAGTATGTCCAGCCCTACCTGGCCAGTTGCCAGCTGATCCCGCCACTTATAGTATGTCCAGCCCTACCTGGCCAGTTACCAGCTGATCCCGCCGCTTATAGTATGTCCAGCCCTACCTGGCCAGTTACCAGCTGATCCCGCCGCTTATAGTATGTCCAGCCCTACCTGGCCAGTTGCCAGCTGATCCCGCCACCTATAGTATGTCCAGCCCTACCTGGCCAGTTGCCAGCTTATCCCGCCACCTATAGTATGTCCAGCCCTACCTGGCCAGTTGCCAGCTGATCCCGCCACCTATAGTATGTCCAGCCCTACCTGGCCAGTTCCCAGCTGATCCGTTCAGTTAGGGGTTACCTACTCGAACTATGATTTTGGGGTTATGGGGGTGGATGAAGCGTGGTTGCGGGTGTCTAATAATAAGTAGAAATACAAAGAATCGCAAACACCAAGTAATGCAAGTATAGCAATAATACGCGCCTGTCAAGTGTAGCAATAATACGCGGCTGTCAAGTGTAGCAATAATACGCAGCTGTCAAGTGTAGCAATAATACGCGTCTGACGCTCCAATTGTCGCCTTTTTATGTTAATTCCCCTTACGCCTGGTTCTTTAAATGAATCAGAATCAATACTTCAGCCTACTATATCGACAGTATAAATGTCAGGAGCTCAAATGTTTCTGCAGACATTGTCGCCACGAGCGGAAAGTCAAATAATGGCTGAATCGTCTGGCTACAAATTACATTTTGTAGTACTTTTGTTATTTAATCTCAACTAGGTGCTTCGAGATAACTTCTGCATCTGTACTATGCTTCCAGCCAGTGCAGACTGCTGTTGCATTAACAATGCCACAGAGCAGGCACCATGGCGTCTGCACTGTGCCCAACTACAGAAATCTTACTGATTGGCCACGAAGTTCTGACCAGTGGTGATACTTGGAGTGTCCTGAGCGTTCACCTCGGAGGGATCAAGGGAAGATAATCGGAATGGGTATAGGTGAAGTGCACGTGGAAACGTCCACAGAAGAGAACCGAGGAAAGGAAAATGGAAGTAGGCTGCAAGTGACGACGGTGTCCTGGCAGAGTTGTGAAACTTGTCACAAAGAGGGGCGGTCAGCGTATTTGTCTGCGCGACTCGCTGCTGAATTGTCAGGAAGGTGGATTAGTAAAAATGGAGGAATGAGAAACGCGAAAGCTCAGTGAAAAATATTGTTTTAAGCCGCTCATGAAAGCTATCTCCACAAGTTTGGACTGTATTGTCTTCATCAGGGACACAGTCAAACCACGTAGAGACTGAGACGGAACATACTAAAAGCAGTTTCTAAAATCATGATCAGGTTAACTTCTTGTGCATACCTGCAACCAAGAACCACCTTGAACCATAATGAAGGCGCTGACACAACGCAAGTCAAATAAATAAATTAGGATGCCATATATGGGGTAAGAAATATTGAAGTTAGCAAAGGTAATTAAAACTTATTTTTAGCCGAGGTCAGTACTTCCGTAGGAAGCTGCAGTTTTCGTAAACAGTTGACCTAATGGTCAACTACTAATGGACCTAATGGATTCTAGGACAAATGTGCGCAAGGACAAATGTACATATGGCAGATCTACGTAAGAAAATGTACGTAGGCAAACGTACATAAGCGCAGATATACGTAAGCACAAAAGTACGTCAGCGCAAATGTACGAAAGCGCAAAGGTACGTAAGCGCAACAGTACGTAAGCGTAAAAGAATACAAGAACAAATGTACGTATGCGCCAACATACGTACATTTAGGTATACGTGCCATTGCGTTAAAGCACATTTTGTTAGGTGCATATGCCATACGTATATTTGACCATACTTACATTTTATATACGTAAAATTGCGCTTAAGTAAATTTGGCATACATACATCTGCACTTGAGTACAGTTGCCATACGTACATTTGCGCTTACGTACATTCGCGCTTACGCACATTTGTGTTTACATTCATTTGCGCTTACGTACATTTGCGCATACTACTTTTGCGCATATCTACATTCGCCATACGTGCATCTGCGCTTACGTACAAATGTCATATGTATGTCTGCTCTTATGTACATTTGCTTACGCACATTTGGGTACGTACATCTGCCATACGTACATTTTCTTTACGTACATTTGTCCGGTTTCCGACTATTAGGGGCCATGGCCGAGTGGTTAAGGCGTTGAACTCTGGGCACCAAAGGCCCCGGGTTCGACACCCGCACCGATCGGGACATTTACTAATGCCGCGGCCCATCGGCGAAACAGTGTGGGCGGAGTCATTAGCCGTGATCGTACATAAAGTGCGTCGTGAACCACTGGATAATCAAACAAACAAATCGACCATTAGAAGTTATAAATGCTCTTGCCGATATGTTTGCAGTGGCCTCAGTAGGAATATATGCCACTTTCACTGCTTGCTGTTCAGTTTTATAATTTAAATTGAATATTATTTAATCAGTATCCTGTGATGACCTTTCCTCGATGATTCCAAGAAAAAACAGTCATAAGTTGCTTACCAAGAACAAGTCACTTTTTACTGATATTTTTTTCTTCTTCGTATCATCGAGGAAAGGTCATCATAAGACATTGATGAATTCTATGTTCCTCGCCGGAGCGCTAAATGATTTATACGACTTGAATATTATTTAATATTGACAGGTTGTCGTAATTGTAGCTGTGCTGTCCAGTTAGGCAGGCGCCCCTCCCTGTCAACATGGATCACTGGAGCAAATGCTCTCGGGAGTTTCGTCTCTATTCACTTCTTCTGGTCTTCTGGTCATCTGACCTGTTTTGGCCCAAATACCGTCGTAACAGAGACGGCAGGACGAACAAAGTTTGTGATCGGTTGGATGTTTTGTGTTACTCAGGCGACCAGAGTCCGCTTGTTTTCCCCCCGTCATTTCGGTCCCTATTAATGATACGTTCGATAATGATGATGACATTAATGCTACGATCTTCTGTAGAATCAGTAGTCCAGCCAACGAAAATTTAGTCTTATGAATGCTTGCACTATGTAGCTATGCTCGTCCTGTGAAAACTGAAGAGAAATGAAGGCCATGTAGTGGTAACGTCGGGAAATATCATTAAATGTTGTTCTAAGGTAATAATTTCACATTCAATT
Organism: Imbricaverruca yamaguchii; assembly: GCA_034440575.1. NCBI lineage: Eukaryota > Metazoa > Arthropoda > Thecostraca > Neoverrucidae > Imbricaverruca > Imbricaverruca yamaguchii. Next base: position 1,945,562 of record JAOTOL010001588.1, read on the forward strand.
GCTTGCTAAGTTCGTGTTTGCCATTCCACAATGTTCACCAGTCACCTGTTTTGATGGCACATCATCGGGTTAGGATGCCATAGCATGCACAGTTGAAATATTGTTTAGGAAAAAGGAACTCTTTTTGTTCGCGGCTCCCTAATTCAACAAGTCTGAATTATGCATATATGTCCACGACTCAATAATTTGACAAGTCTGTAGAGTGCATATATGTCCGAGACTCGGACTTCGGCGAACATTAGACGCGACAATGTGCATGTTTTAACGGACTGCCAATGGGGCCCATTACGGCCAGCCCATCAGCGAATAAATGTTACGTCGGTACGCGTCCTGCCGCGGTATGTTGCTCCACGTTGTGTGCAGTGGGGGAACCTCGCAGCCCGCCTCCCAGCCTTGTTCGTCTGGAGTGATTAGCGCCCTTGTGCTGGCTGGCTGGTATATGGCAGGTATATGGCGCTGTATGATCATTTGGTCGGTGTGCCGTCAGGCTGAATAACGAACAATACTCGCAGGCATAGCGACAGTCGTGAACACGAGCCAAGGCGACGATGCGATGCCCCGGAGCGCCGCCGAAAGGGGACGTGCATGCAGCGAACTAAGTGGCGTTGGAGCGCACTGGTTCAGCTGCAGTGCGGTGCCGTGCCCAGTCGAGCCGACGGCAGCCCACCCTCGCGGTCTCACCGCCTGTGTGACGGCACGTTTGGCCGCGCGTGCGTCACTGCGTAACTGCGTGCGCCGATCCCAGCCGGCGCTCATGTTATAATGATAAATTACTGGGAGTGCTCACGCCGGCTTTGGGGGCCGGGATGTGGTGCTTGAACCCTTCTAAAAGTATCATGTGAACTTGCACCGCTGGACGGAGCTATCCATTTGAATTGGTCGCGCACGCGGCACCGCATTCTGCATGCACGGCTTGGCGATTCGCCTCGGCGAGAGACAGACTTACGGCCACGCATGACGAATGAGCAGTTCATGGTTCATGAGGCCGTGTCACTCACCGGCCGGTGATGAGGCCTGCGGTGTCCATTGTCGGCAGTGTCATTATCGGCACCGACAGAACGGTGCGCGGTCCCGCCGTGGAACGCCGCCGCCGCGCCGCAATTGAAAAACGGAACAGATTGGTGTGGGTACGGTGTAAGTGGAACAGATTGGTGTGGGTACGGTGTAGGTGGTACAGATTGGTGTGGGTATGGTGTAGGTGGTACAGATTGGTGTGGGTACGGTGTAAGTGGTACAGATTGGTGTGGGTACGGTGTAGGTGGTACAGATTGGTGTGGGTACGGTGTAGGTGGTACAGATTGGTGTGGGTATGGTGAAGGTGGAACAGATTGGTGTGGGTACGGTGTAGGTGGTACAGATTGGTGTGGGTATGGTGAAGGTGGAACAGATGGGTGTGGGTACGGTGTAGGTGGTACAGATTGGTGTGGGTACGGTGTAAGTGGAACAGATTGGTGTGGGTATGGTGAAGGTGGAACAGATTGATGTGGGTACGGTGTAAGTGGTACGGAGGTGAATGTACTGACCTTGTCCTAGTCTGTTTGTTGCGCGACATTGCCACCGATGCACCGACGACCTTACAGTTGGTAGGGCTGGGTCCAGTGTGACGTCATTTCTTTCGATGCTGCGTCACGAGGCTGGTTTGAGCAGTTCAGAAGCTGGCAGGCCGAACAGCCTGCTAGCACTTCGAGGTACAGGCATTGCACTTCATAACTAGGCACTTTGCCATCAGCGCTGCTTACGCGGTCTTGGAACTGGTGTCGACGTGTCTTTGGAGCTGTTCGCTGCAGCAGCTGGGGAATTGCAGGGCGGGGACGACTAAATATATCCCGATTTTGCAAGCTCAAAATTTGTTCTTTGACCAAAACTTGCGTACCTCTGAATACGCCTGAATTAATTTTAACTCGTTCTAGCCAATGGTTCCAGAGTGATAGTGTTTTAGATCAATGCACATGGCTGGATTTGATGATGGATATTTCATCGATAAGAAAAGAAGAGCGGCTCATGAGTTGAATCTTTGAGAAGAAAGATAACAAATGAACACAAAATAAACATGTTCTCCTAAAATAAACAAATGAACACAAAATAAACATGTCCTAAATGTTCCTAAATATAATGTAAATACTTCTTACATTTGACCTTGTGACCCTTAGCCCATCAACGTTAATATATCTGACAGCGCAAATATTAGCGGACACCATTTAGCTAGGAAAATAAATAGCGTTTTTTTTCTCATATAGCTGTCCGATATCGCTGTCCGTACTCTGTAATTTTTTTTTTAAATTATCGATTTCACCATTTCGATTCTCGATTCTCGATTGGTTTTCGTGCCGCCTAAATCATGTTACATAAAATTGGAAAACCAATGTCCTGAAATAATTTGACCTTGTGTGGTTTGACCTAATTTGATCTGATTTGACTTGTATATGCAATTACTTTCCAATCAGTGTACATTTAGACGAAGGGTGGCGTGATCGTTTTATCCACCTACATTTCGTCCCAACGTGGCCTAAAGCCAGGTCACGATGTCAACAGCTAGGTATTTTGCAAAGAAGAGAGTATCGTATCAGTTCTTCTTGGGAACGTTTTTTTTTTGTGCAAAATGGCCTAATAAAGAAAGGAGAGAGTTCAACAAATTCCATGAAACATTATGGCGACACCGTCTGACCATGTTTAACACGCGCCCTGCAGGGGCCTATTAAATTACTGAAAATTATTAATTGAAATTACTTGAAATTGAAACGAATTGAAATTGAAATTAAATTACTGAAAATTACGCGCCCTGGAGGGGGCGGGCGGATACCGCCCCCTAAGATCTCGGCTCATATTAAGGCTAGATCAACGAAATTCACAGGGTGGGTGGACACGACAGTGAACTCTGTTGTGTGCAAATTTCATGACCTTAGGTCAATATTTTCAAGGTCAAACGAGATAAAAAAAACTGGTTTTGCGTGGGTTGGCCTGTCGTTGTTATGGATCACTGTGATTGTGTTTAAATGCTCCAAAATTGGCATTAATGATGTTTGGACATTGCTAGTGATGCAATACAGATGCCAGATCCACCATTTTACCTCAGATCACCCATATAGGAACACTTTATGAGGTCATTACCTGCTCCAGTTACCGGAATCGGGCTGCCCACCCGACTGCTCCGTTGGGCGGCTCCGCACAATCGGCTTCACGAAGAAAGGAGTGAAATACATGGATACAGTATGGAAACGCTTAGGCACACAATGAAAAACAGTAGATTTCCGGATGCATAGGGAGTAACATGCAAAGTGACATCAATCGCATGACAGTCATTTCCATTTATGACAACATTCCAGTTGACCAAGTTTGGTTTCATTAACCTGCCATGAACTTGACCTGACTTGACCTCGGCGACCTGACATGACTTCAAAACAATGTAGCATAAGAATATACATCAAACAAGTCGCTAGTGTTGCAAAGAACAGCTCCTTTTGCCAATATACGGGAAGCGCATCAGCGCCGACAACTGTGGTCTGGCGCTGATAATTTTTCATGTTAACGACCCCTAACTCGAAAAATTTTCCGCCGATTTTAGTTTGTTCTTACTTTAAACAACGCGCCGGTCATTTATAAGCAGGTACACAAAAATGGCGTATATCGGCCGGTAAAATCTGGAGTTATCAACGAAAAACCGGAGGGGTGGGCGGATTTCGCCCCCCCCCCCCAACTCCAGGGCGCGTGTTAGCCGTGCTGGCCTTACAACAAAAAGTACAATTATGCCTTCACCCCACCTGCAGTGCATTTGCTTTTCAGTCAGAAATTCAAATACAACCTTTTCCATCAAGATCTAATTAGGCATTCGAGGTTTAGTCAGTCATGATATCTGGCTCGCTTTGCCGTACCACCGATACCATGGTGTGTCTACTTGCCATGTGAAGTGGCAAAGAAGTTTCACGCACATGCAACCCCAAAAATATTGCTAGCGGTCACAGATAATTAGAAAATAGTGCATATTCTTATACCAAGAGGCACAGCAGGCACTGGAGTAAGCTGATTGGTCATTGGAGCTTAGGAGCTGAAGTAGGGAACTTATCTGAAGTAGTATTTTTGGAGATCGGTCAGACAACTTTCAACCAAGGGAATTACCCTCAGACTGAACGTGTACGTCATTGTCGTTTTACATTTGTACTATCTGGGACGAAACAATAACCTTGGTGTGGTTTGCTGTCCTCCCTCTGGTGCATGACAAACGGGTGAACCATGCACTGGTGTGCGTTCCAGTCAAACGCCTGGGCATGGAGGCCGTCACAGATGTCGGCTAGGGAGTACGAGATGATTTTCTGGTCGATTTTTCTCATGTCACGCCATACGTGTAGTGATAAATTTCAGCTTGGGGGACGCGTTACCGAGCCCTTGTCGTGGCTGCGCCCATAACACTGGACAGCATCCTGCACCACGAAACAGTGATTTTCCGTGAAATCGCCTTGGATAAATACTCCATTTTCCTTCATATCTTCCTTCATATGTGCATAGTATTTTGTGGGGATGGACAACTTTGCCCTGGTCCCGTGGTATGCCTGGAGTTCCATCAGCTGTACTACATTTTGGCTAAGTATTTTGAGTAATTCTTCTCTACTTTCAACATGGTCTACCAAGATACAGCGTCCTGCAGTTGCCCAGTGCTTATGCTTAACTTCGTCATCGAACTTGTTATTTTGATGATGACCGTCCAGCCCTTCGAAAAAATGAGAAGACCCTTTCTTCTTTCGGTCACCTCTCGCAGGCATGCATCGTGCAGATGCGGCTGTTGACGTCGCATCCCGTTTGGCTTAATAGATAACTGACGACTTAAGAGACCTCGGAATTGACGTCTTTTAGGTCCCCTGGCGAAAATCCCCAGACGCACACCGAGTGGGTGTCGTGGACCAGCCTGAGTGAACTGATACCCTGCTGTGCCACGTTTAACACTAGCACGTCCGGCGGTCCGCGCCAACTTCGCATGTCCGGGGGGGGGGGCAGTTGACTACCTCCATAAGATCTCTGGAACTATGCTAGCTAGCTACAAAGGGAAAACGGCGTTGGATAGCTGGTGACGGGCTCTATCGAAAGTGTTTCGGCCATTTTTTCGCTCAGGTCAACATTCAGGTCACTGGGCCATCATAGGTCAAATTCGACCAGATCAGGTTGGACTCAGATATTGACACATATCTCAGCACCTGCAACATATAGAAACAAACGGCGAACGGTATTCGACAGTCCTTGAAATGCGCTACCGACAATAGGCGGTGTAATTTAAGGTCAGGTCAACCGAACATCAGGTCAAGGCCATGAATTCGCCTTGGGAGGTCATGTAATGTAACAATCAACACGTCTTGACGATGCAAGCACAATGACGGTAATTTAAGCCTTCTAGCTCAATGCAGTGCGATATAATGCGCAGAAATGTGTAGTGATCTCAGGTGACCTCAGAGACCTTGGTGAGGTCACTGAGCAAAAATGTCAGCGGTAACATTGAGCATAGCTTCCATCCACATGCCACAACCGTCATGAGGTCATTCCGAGCGAAAATATGTAACCAGGAAGCATTTGTATATCTTGCCATAGTCCCTTAATGGGGAAGCTATGACTACGACCTAACCTAATATCAATGCCACGAAAACACCGATATACATATTATGGTCCCTGATGAGATCATGACATGTTATAAGTTTGAAATCAATCGCCCAATTATTGTGGAAGTTATGCCACTTAGAACTCCGAGTGTAGTTGGGTCAATTCGCCTGACTTGGTGACCTGACCTGAAAGACCCAGGATTCAAAATATATGAGAATATGCGGAAAAGACCATAGAAGCTATGCGAGGTTTGGCCTCGCTAACCCGATTAGCTTGGTGGCAAATGAGGGAAAACCGGAGGGGGGGGCAGATATCTGCCACCCGGACGTGCGCGTGTTAATAGGCTGAAACAAATTCCTGATTTCGTAAGATGAAGTCGCCTTTTTATCGCCTTTATCGCTAAGATAATCCGTAGGAAACTAACGTAACCTAACCACGACTGCTGCTGATATACACGACTACATCTACGGATGTTGAATGACATGAAGGTCATACCTACGGGTGTTTGATCATGTAAAGCTCACACCTACGGATGCTGAATCACGCAAAATTATACCTACATATGATGGATCAGGCAAAATCTACACCTACCGATGTTGGATCAGACAAAAAAGGGGTCGCGTCAGCCATTCACGAGGCAGCCTCCCCATTTATCACAGTGCAGTGTTCCGTCGTGCAGTACGAGTCGTAATCAAACGATGCCGTCGACAAGTAGTAGACAAGTATTAGATTACTGATTTATACGTGCAGGTATGATGCAGTCGAATGATCCAATTGACGAGAAAAACGGCTGATGTTTTTCACTTGAGGGACTACCAAAACGTGTATCTTCAGTATCAAAAAGTTATAGGTTCCAGACAATTCTAGTAACAATAACCCCAAAGTGTTATGATATTTTCAACGGTGGGGTGTAGTAACTGCTCATGGCCAAGCATTGGTAGGGCTGGTAAGTAGCATGCATATGTATGTATATATCTGTATATATATATATATATATATATATATATATATATATGTGTATATATGTATATATATATAATTTATATATATGGATATATATACATACATGTCCATATATATATATATATTCATGGATATATACATACATATGCCATATATATATATATATATATATATATATATATATATATATATATATATATATATATATATATATATATATATATATATATATATATTTATATATATATATATATATATATATATATATATATATATATATATATATATATATATATATATATATATATATTCTGTGTATCTTGGGAGCAGATTTTCATATAGGCACCGTTGGTTAAACACGACAGCTTGTTCTGCATTTATTAGCTTTTTATGTATGTTTTCGATATGTCGCACATTCGCTTTCACTTGAGATTCGAGCTGGTGGACTATTTCTCCGAATGAGATCATCACAAGTGTGAGTTATGGTTTCCATCTATATTTAAATACAACGTTTCGATCGTCATAGATCATCATCATGGATACATTATAGGTGACATGGCTAGATGGAGTCAAAGTTATGACAAGTAAAACAAGTGGGTAAGTGCAAAAGAACATTTCACGGGATACAAATCATTCAAGCATTTATATGGGCACTTTCATCGTCAAGTCCAGGAATCCGATTACGGGCAACAGTACACGCACGTACTCATAAAAAGGCACGCGTTACACTTCACTCATAATCGTACAGAGCTAGTGCAGAGGTCATCTTGCACTGTATGTTTATTACCGGCAAGGTATCCTTGATGAGAACAGCCTCATATACCGGCAAGCGTCTTCGATCAGCACATTTTACAAGGATCTCTGTATTAGATACTAGATTAGTGCGTGTGATAGAGGCCTTGTGTGTGTCCCTATAGTGTTCTTTGGGCCCACCACTCTGTAAGTGCATGGTGAGCCTTCTACTGAGCGTCGTTGTAGTATGGCCAATGTAGCATACTGGACGGGTTGCGCAGTCCCCGTGTGGGCAAGTGAATTTGTACACTACATTGACCTGCTTTAATGGCTCAGTTTCAAGCTGGGGGTTATTTCTCATGGTTAATGATGACGTTTTTGGACCTTGATAATAAATCGTAAGTGATAATTTCTCACCAACTACTTTAGGTCTACAACTGCCTAGAACAATTTTCTTTATGGCACGCTAAAAAGGCCTCTATCACACGCACTAATCTAGTATCTAATACAGAGATCCTTGTAAAATGTGCTGATCGAAGACGCTTGCCGGTATATGAGGCTGTTCTCATCAAGGATACCTTGCCGGTAATAAACATACAGTGCAAGATGACCTCTGCACTAGCTCTGTACGATTATGAGTGAAGTGTAACGCGTGCCTTTTTATGAGTACGTGCGTGTACTGTTGCCTGTAATCGGATTCCTGGACTTGACGATGAAAGTGCCCATATAAATGCTTGAATGATTTGTATCCCGTGAAATGTTTTTTTGCACTTACCCACTTGTTTTACTTGTCATAACTTTGACTCCATCTAGCCATGTCACCTATAATGTATCCATGAAGATGATCTATGACGATCGAAACGTTGTATTTAAATATAGATGGAAACCATAACTCACACTTGTGATGATCTCATTCGGAGAAATAGTCCACCAGCTCGAATCTCAAGTGAAAGCGAATGTGCGACATATCGAAAACATACATAAAAGCTAATAAATGCAGAACAAGCTGTCGTGTTTAACCAACGGTGCATATATATATATATATATATATATATATATATACATTCATATATATATATACATATATAGGTATATATATATATATATATATATATATATATATATATATATATATATATATACATTCATATATATATATATATATATATATATAAATCAGGGACGCGGTAAGTTTGAACAGAATAGAGGGTCCTGCCACCCCCCCAAAAAAATCATTGGAATTCAGCCACTTGTTCAATGCCATTTTCAGCCACTTCAATTCAATTTCAAGATATAACATTTTATCATATTTACTATTGTCAAAAAGGATATTTTTTTAAGGATATCAAAATTGGCAAGTTCCACATTTAGCATTGCCTATGAACAGTTAGCTTTATGCCGTATGCGCTCAACCCGACTTCACGGTCACCATAGAGCAATGCCGTAAGTATGGTAAACGCTGCCCTCTTGTAGCAGGCAAAACATAACATATTGGACGCTGGTTTTATGGTGGAAAATATGGACCAACAATTAGCTTTCCCATGTTTTCCCGTTTTACTGGCCCATATTTCGATGCAATGACAGCCAGGGTGGATAAAGGGTGTGACACTAAGGGCATGTACCCCCACGTGGAAGGTGGCGTCACCCAGATCAGGAAAAGGCGTCCCTCTGAAAAGTTTCCAGTGCACCCGCTCAAATTTTTCAGCCGGAAGCGCCCCTATGAAATAAAAAGGCTGAGTTTTTCAGGAAGGTCCGAGTGCATCCCGCCCCCTCGAATTTTGCATCCAGAGGCGCTCCCCAGGTGCTTTCGCAGTGGCGTCGCTCCAAATAACTGACGCCCCTCCAGACAAGTGCCCCCATCACAATCCCTGGATCTACCCCTGATTACAACATTGCCCTCTCGTGGATGCGAACTCCAGCTAGTCATGAAATTGTGCGCACTCACCTATGGCCTCTCTTGAAAATTGACAATTTCCGTTGAACCATGAAGAGGAAAGCGGCAATTTCAAAAAGTTCTATATTTTGTATGTCCGGAACAGCAATGTGTCAGTGCTAGCTAAAACCAGCGATGAGAGCACCGTCTGATCAGGTTATGACGGATTTCTTGGGGGAACCTCTAGTCATATAGGATACGAGTGCTTGCTATCAAAACGGCTGCAAGCAAAAATAGATTCTACCCTCCTATTCCTATTACACTCAATCATTGTACACATGCTGGACCTCCGACACCTTTGACATTTTTTCAATATCTGAACATTCTGATACCGTAGAGCAAGCCATGTCGAATGACAGCCACATAATGCAAATTGAAGCCATAGCCACGAAACGCGAGGACTTTGAAAATTAAACGAACCTTTGACCTTGAGGTATGATCTGACATGTCCCGGTTTGAAATGTTACTCGAGGTGCACCACGGGTTATTGCTTCATACAAGATGTGAGTAGGTTAGGGTTAAGAAAAAGATGCGCGGCGACCAAAGAAATCGGTTTCAACTTTGACCTTATAAATTAATTAGATTGGGTATCATTATAATACGGTACAAGTCACGTCGAATGACACCCACTTGGTGCAAATTGAACCCATAGCGACGAATCGAGAAGACATCGAAAAATCCAAACTAGCCTTTGACCATGAGGTTTGACCTGACATATACAGGTTTTAAAATGTTGCTCGAGAGTCCACCATGGGCCGTCACTTGACATCCATTGTTAGGATTCTTCATTCGTTGTTACGAATGGTATCCATTTTCTGCAAATTTAAGCCATAGCGACGAAACGCGATGACATCGAAGAACTCAATCAAACCTTTGACCTTGACATGTACCGATTTGAAGTGGAGCTGGATAGGCTTGGGGCGAAAACCACAAACAATGTGAGGCGACTGAATAAATCAGCTGAAATTTTGATCCTTCCAGATTATTTCGAAATGTTAACCTTTTGATACTGTACAACATGAAAACACGAATGACTCAACGCATATGACATCCATTTTCTGTAAATTGAAGCCATAGCGACGCAACGCGATAACATCGAAGAACTTAATCAAACCTTTGACATTGACGTGTTCTGGTTTGAAATGTTACTCGAATGTTCACCACAGGTTATTGCTTGATTCCAAATTTGGATAAGTTAGACAGAAGACGAAAAAAATTCACCCCCCAAAATATCAGCTTGGTCTTTGTCCCTCACATATAATTCGATTGTTTAGCTTTCTGATACTGGATACAACGTACGTGCTTAACACGACGTACGTGCTTAAGGCTGCCCATGTCTTCCCTCAGTGGTCTTGAAGATACACAAAAACACCCAGAGTCGCATTTGTTCAAGATATATCAATATATGAACATGGGAATGCAACCTGAGACGTACAAAGCCTGGCGATAATCCAGATGTGTTGCCTAGCAGAGCACAATTTGTCATCCAAGCGAAAACAGAAGATGGTCAAGGTTCATGTAATTCAAGATTGGTCTGGAAGCAGAAATTTCTAAGTTGCTGTTCTAAGTTCTAAGATGCTGATTCGAAGATTTTGTGACAACAGATAGCCTGTGAAGCTCGTATATTGGATACATCGGCTTTTAGTATATTTGGTTATTCTCTTGCTTATATATTTTGCCTCTATAAATGATGAAGTAGAATTTTGCGGCGATGATACTCAGGTAGCGAGGCTTGGAGGGATACGAAACAAATTTCGGGACAAATCGCCACTTTTTAGAAATTGGGAACATGTCCCCCCCCCCCAGTGGTTACACCCATGCACATTTTTTACCTATGTGCATGCATATATCTACATATCTACATATAACTCACGATCACTTGCGAGCTTGAACATTAACATGAAGCTAGGTATAGGTATATTCAGACGCCGCTCTTGGACGTGACCTGGATCAAATGGACATACAGGGAATCTGCATTTTTCTTCTTCTCGAAAACACGCTCCGGTATGAATCATCGCACTCATCACATCGCAATCATCGCACGTGACACAGACCGTGACACAGACCGTGACACGTGACATATCGTCATCTAACTCCCGGTTCATTCTAAGCTTCTCACCTCCTTCAGCTCTCGCTCCACGCACTGATTACTCGGCTATAAATCAGTCAAGCATGGCGTGCGTTCGTGATTACGGTGTGCTACGACCGGTACATCACACACATTTCCGTACTGGTATCGAATCGATGGCGGCGAGATGAATCCCGTCGCGTGGCACGCCATGCCAATGCCGTAAGAGGCTCGGCCAAGTTAATTTCCGCCCGCAATCCCAGTCAGAGGACATGAGAGAGCGGAAGCCACCCCTGGGAAAATTTACTTAGGCTGTCCCGCCGGCTTACTCGTCGTGCGGCACAGTCTATCAGGTGCGTTCCAGGAGAATGCACTGCGACGTGAGGCGCTAGCCTGTTCTGGAGGCTCGGAGCCGGCGCGGCCTGGCGGTGCGTCCCGGCTCGCCGTGACGTGGACGCGGCACAGCTGGCGCGTGTGTGACGTCAGCTATCATGGGGAGCAGCTGTCGTGTGCGACGGCACAGACGCGCCGCGCGCCCGTATTTGTCCCCGCAACGCCCGCCAGGTAGACAAACCGAACCAAATCGGGCCGCCGCCGCAGCGAGGGGAGTTGAGCGGGCGGAAATCGTCTGGCTCGCGTAGGGAGTTGGGCGGCAGCACGGACAAGGGTGTCCCGCAACTTCCACTGCTGGCGTGATCTTTGTTTGCACTGCACTGACAGAAGACGTGGAAAATTGATAGATTTAGCGAGTGAACTCTGATCATCAGTGCGACATGACGAAGTGTGTTTCCGGGATGTGGCGGAAATATTGGCAGCGTCGCAATGTACCAATACCAAAATATACGCGCAATTTATATGCAGCTGGTGGGGCTGTTAGCAGGCCTGCGCCGCAAAATTCTTCAATATTTACACCGAGAACTTTGAGTCTTTACCACACCCACATCCCAGTTTCGACCTTCATCACGAACTATAACCAATATGCATATTGATAGTAGATTGTCAAAACATTTAATCTTGCTTATTATCGATCGCCTTTCCTCCTCATAATCATCTCCTATTCCCTTCCCAATAATCATACATTCCCTTTCCATCTCATAACACATTTCACGAGGTGATGCCAAGAGTACCTTGTTGTTACTAGCTTGCTACCCTGCTGAAATTGTTTCTGGAGATACTTCTACTAGTATCTGGTGGTGGTTTATCTGTAAAAAGAAAAGCAAGGCATTCCTAAGCTGGCTGTCTGATTCTTGAACAGCATACAACATGAAAGCTATGCGTAAATTGAATCTATTATAGCACGTGCAGCCAAATATGACAGGCTACTCTACATCTGAAGAAGGAGTCGGCATAGTAAATCCAGAATGAGGTGACGTTGTGTGTGCTTGAGCATGGAAGACACCACGGATTGAGGTAAAGCTGTTGCTATCACCATATAAGCTGAAAGGACCACGGCTCTACGGATGCCAAAGTCTCACCGATGAAAATATCGCTGGCTTCTGTACACCAGTCCATGGGTGTAACCACGGATTCGGAGTTGGCGGGGGGGAACAGGAACGCGATAAGTTTGACAGGATAGAGGGGCCTAGCCCCTCTCCACTCCCCCCTCCCGAAAAAAATGTCTTGGATTTCAGCCACTTCTTTTTCAATGTCATTTTCAGCCAATTAAATTGAATGTCTAACAAACTTCAATTTTTCAAATTTGCCTTTGTAAAAAAATATATTTTGAGGGCTAAATTTTAACAAAAATTAGCAAGATTCACTACTTATCACTACCAATGCTGTAATATGGTAAACGTTTCCCTCTTGTAGCAGGAGAAACATACATCATTGGACGATTACTTTATTGTGGAAAATATGGGCATACAATACAACATACAACCTTTCCAATGCCTTCCTGTTTTACGGGGACATATTTCGAAGCAATGAAAACCAAGGCGGATAAAGAGCGTGGCACTGCAGACATGTACCCCCTGGAGGTTGGCGTACCTGAGGTCGGAAAAAGGCGCCCCTCTGAAAAGTTTCCAGTTTCTTCAGTCTATAATTTTTTTTCAGGTAAACAACGACTCTATGAAAAAGGCACCCCCTGGAAGGAAAGGCGCCCATTCGGGAATTGCCGAGTACATCTCGCCCCATCGAATTTTGCAGCCAGAGGCGCCCCTCTAGGTGTTTTCGCAGTGGCCTCGCTCCAAAGAAATGGCATCCCTTCAGACAAGTGCCCCAATGACAATTTTTGTATCCACCCCTGAGCACAACATTGCTCTCTCGTAGTTATAAACTCCGGCTGGTTATACAATTGTGCGCATTGACGTGTAACTTCTCTTCCAAATTTTAAAACTACCGTGGAACCATTAAGAGGAAACCAGACAATTTGAAAAATATCTACATTTTGCATGTCCAGAACAGCAAGATGGTAGTGCAAATAAAACACAGCGATGAGAGCGCCATCCGACCAGGTTATGACGGGATTTCTTAGGGAGTTCCTAATCATATAGGCTATGAGTGCCTGCTATCATAACGGCTGCAAAAAAAAAAACAGATTTGATCCTCCTATTCCACTTGATGAAAATTGAAGACACAGCCACGAGGCGCAAGGACTTCGACAATTTAAGCTAGCCTTCGGTCTTGTGGTTTGACATTGACATGCCCCGGTTTGAAATGCTACTCAAGGTACACCACCGGATATTACTTGATACCAGATGTGGATAGGCTAGGGCGAAGAAAATAGTTATATTTGGTGGCATTATAAAACGGCACAAGCTACGTCGAATGACACCCACTTGGTGCAGATTGAACCCATAGCGACGAATCACGAAGATTTCGAAAATTCAAACTAGCCCTTGACATTGAAGGTTGACCTTGACATATTCCGGTTTAAAAATGTTACTCGAGGGTTCACTATGGGATGTCGCTTGATATTGATCCTGAGTAGGCTTGGGCGAAAACGACAAAAATGTGAGGCGACTGAAGGACCCAACTTCAATTTTGACCCGTCGGGAGTATTTCGAAATATCAAGTTTCTGATACTGTACAGCAAGACAACACGAATGACACAACATGAACGACATCATCAATTTTATGCAAATTGAAGACAGCGACGAAACGCGAGGACATCGAATAACTTAATCAAGCCTTTGAACTAGACATGTTCTGGTTTGAAATGTTACTCAAGTGTTAACTTCTGGTTATTGTTTGATACCAGATTTGGATAGGTTTGAGAGAAAACGAGAAAAAAAAACTTAGGCGACGGAAGGATATTGGCCCTTTGTCCTTGGAAAAATAATTCGTTTGCTTAGCATTCTGATACTGCATAGCAAGCTACGTCGAATGACGCTCATTTGATGCAAATTGAAGCGATGGCAACCGAACCTCGCGTTCGGTCGATATCGCTTCAATATCGCCATTTAATAAATCAAGCAAACCTTTGACCTAGAAGTTTGACTTTGACATATACCGATTTGAAATGTTGCACGATGGTTCACCACAAGCCTGTGGTGCTCGATTTCTGGATACCAGACTTGGGCAGGTTTGGGTAAAAACGAGAAAAATATGAAGGCGACCGAGAAAACCGGTTTACGTTGAACCTTAACCGTTAAAGCGGTCATGTCCGAACTATGTAGTTCATTTCGGCGTGTTCAGTACATGCAAAAGCAGTTGTGGTAATTGATTCGAACGGTCATGAACCCGCAGAAACCCGCTGAATAACGATGCCAACACAAATAACTTGACGTACGTGCTTAAAAGGCTGTCCATAACTTCCCTCAATGGTCTTGCAGGCACCCGATGACACCCAGAGTTGCATTTGTATATATGAACAGGGGAATGCAACCTAAGATGTATAAAACCTTGCGATAATGCAACTTTGTTGCCAAGCGGAGCACAATTTTCCACCCACGAAAACAGAAGATGGTTAAGGTTCATGTTATTAAAGAATGGTCTGGAAGCAAAAATTCTAACGTTTGTTGATTTACGATTCTGAGATTTTGTGACGACAGATAGCCTGTGAAGCCCATTGATTGCCTAGATCAGCTTTTAGTATTTTTGGAGATTCTCTAGTATATATATTCTCACTTGATAAATGACTAAGTATAATTTTGCGGCGATGATACTCAGGCTTGAAGGGGGGGGCCTACGGAAAAAATTATGGAGGACAAATCGCCATTAAAAAATAAATTAGGGCGACATGTTCCCAGCCCCCAGTGGTTGCACACATCCACCAGTCTTATACAGCATGAGTTGTCCCCTCCACAGCAAGTTGCTGGCACTCTGATAAGTGCAGGCACGGGACTTCGGGGCATTATCCCATCTACATTTTGCAAACATTTAATAGCGCCCCACTGAGCAAAGCTAAAGGGGCTGATTTCGTAGAACGTGATGGTCCATAGCAGGATTACACTCTCCTAAGCATGATGTATTCTGGGAAAAACTTGCACGGAGCAATGCCTACGCGGTGAAAAAACGCGAGATAGCCTGAGCTGACAAATCGGACCGATATTTTTATTCAAGCCCACTGATGTCATCGCAAAGACTTGTGCTAGTCTGGTGCCAATTGGTTCCAGCAGTTGATTTCAAAGAAAGAAAGAATCTGTGCTCTGCATGGATTCGGTTCGGATAGCACGCGTTCTTGAGGATGAATTCGGTTCGGATAGCACGCGTTCTTGAGGATGAATTCGGTTCGGATAGCACGCGTTCTTGAGGATGAATTCGGTTCGGATAGCACGCGTTCTTGAGGACGAATTCGGTTCGGATAGCACGCGTTCTTGAGGATGAATTCGAGGAATGCGGGGTCGTGCCCGACCAGCTAATGAGAAAACTTCCCTTTTTGCCATGATGCGGACTGGAAAACAGCCAAGAGAACGTCTGCGATGCGGCACCATACTTATTCCAGCTAAAATGTCACCCGACTGGTGCGCACGTGCAGGTGACTGCAAGCTGAGCTGGCCGCGCAGCGACAGTCGACCAGTCGCCCCCAGAATTCCTCAATTTGCACTGCAAGTTCTCCGTGATGGTTAATTCACGATTACGGAGTATTCGGGCCTCAGCAGATTTTAGGCTAAGCAGAAAGCAAGCTTGGAAAAATACGTGGGGTAAGACGTAGCAGAGGTGGCTGTGTACGAGTGATGCCGCTGAGGATGGCCATGGTTGAAGACGACAAGTCAGCAAGGGGAACTCGTCAATAATTATCAGCATCGGTAGGAAGATGGCGCTGCGGAAGCGGTCTGCGAAATAAATCGCTCTACAGCCTCCCTGTACGAATGTTTGAGACAGTAGTCTGATGTGCATGCTATTGATCACATATTTTGTATGATGAAAAAGCATGTCCGTGGTTTCTCGATTCGAATCGGTTTCGATCGATACCTTTGCTATTTTGTTATCTGATTAGCTTCAAAGTGCATGGTCAGTATTTAAACTATAATATTAATGTGGCTCACGTATCAATCTAATCGACTAGTCCGATACACGCGCAAATAAATAACAAACTCGTGAATGATCACTCTTTAAACTTGCTTATGTAAGCAAGGAGAAATGGTGATCCAACCGAAACCGCAGGAAATGTTAATGGACAACTTCGCATTATGACGTGCAATAGCAGCATATGAGTTGTCAATCAAGAATAATGAAGCATGTATAAGACACCTTGGCGTACTTGACTTATGACTACGCTTGGCCGGGTCGCTTCTTGACACCAAGTTCCATTGTTTTGGAACTCGCGTGCACGCTGGGTAAATAAGCACGAATCACGCTATCCGGTGTGATCTCATGTAATGGGGTTGATCCTTGACCACGCGCTGAATGATCAGCTTGGCTTGCGCCGGCCGATATGGAGTTAACTACCTGATAAGAAAGCTGACGTCTAGGCGATGGTGCAGAGAGTAAGCAATACATGGGGTGCATGACTGCTTCTCAATGGTGCTTAACACATATTCATGTACAATGTTTGTGAGTGCATAACCCAAAGCAAACCAGAACTTAGTTAAGGCCCAGTATCTGACCGTTAAGGAGACTACGTGACCTAAGAATCGTCCCCCAAAGAATTGTGCACCTGTGTTTCAATCGTACACTTTAATCCTAGTATATTTATACTTACTTGTTGGATAACCTTATGCTTTGCAACCTGATAGTAATTCGGATATCGGTCAATGAGCTTTGAAATTTAGCTTGCGTTGGCCCAGTAAGAATGTGCTGAAAGGAGGGGACCTGCCCACTTTTAAACAACTCAAGCATATTTTATGAACGAATGCATACTACCATCCCACTCATTCGGTTGGTCACAAATGGGTATGGAGAAAATCATCTGAACCTTCACTTCTTTCTCAGCTCGTCTGTAGCTTTCAACGTGGTTCTACAAACTCTGGAATTGGTGGCAAGGCTGACCGTTTTGTCGGTGGTGGTCATAGGCTGGGTGGTCGAGCAGTCCCTCTGCCAGATGTCTGGTGTCCACCACCAGCCGGAATGGCCACCCGTGCATATTCGTCTGATCCAGCGGATAGGCGGCATTTGATGCTGGGTATCTGATGCCCAGATGCGTACATTAGAGGCCGCACGTCCCCCGCAGTGGAGTCCGCCGTCGCTATCTGGCTGACGATTATATGCCAAGAATACTACATGCATATATACTAAGCTCAAAACGATCTGCCAGCTCCACCGGGTGCAGATCTCAGTAAAGCCGATTGCGCAGCCAAGTGCGTTTCGTGGCAACTTTGGCGCGCCTTGCCAACACGAGACACCACCATACCATTGCATACTCCCGGTGATGCATGCACGCCCAGGGAGTAGGCGGACATGCACCACCGTCCATCCCAGCTTTGGAAGACAGAGAACGCACCCCAAGTGCACCTGAACTGGTTGCTACTTCCCCGGATGCCTCTGGGAAAACTTGAGCGCATTCAAAGAAAGCTTGGGTACGGCACTCAACTAAAAGCGATGGCGAAAAGCGAACATGCCAAGAATGTACACAAAGGAAGGCCACGAACTCAAATGTACTGCCCTGCTTAGCCAAGTATGCCTCAAAGAGAGCCTGCTCCCGAAATATTCACGTGTGGACATGCACGACCAAGCAGTGCAACAAGATATATTTGTAACCGAGATCAGAACAAAACTGACCGTAAGCAAACACGGCAGAAATTACATCCTCCAGGAAACCTACAAGGTAACTGAGCCACTGTCCGGCCATATATATATATATATATATATAAATGCATATTTATGCAGTACACTGCATCCATTGAGCTTAAAAGCCACTTGGATGCCTAATCTGTCAACTTCCCACGAAGACAGCATTCAAGGCTACCAAGAACATCTCTCAGGGACGATTGTCCGCATTCCTCGTTGTGACGCTTCTTGATGTTTACGAACAGAAGCTGTAAATGCTCTCGGAACAACTTTTCATGACTCGCGTTTAGCAGTCTACTGCTTGTCTAGTACGTGCCATCCATCTATGCGCTGCCCTCATGCTGCTTACGGATCGAATTCGTGTTGCTTTGTCTTCCTGTTCTTGCAGAACATCTTGTAGCGATATCACACTTTCGCCTGTCTTTTCGCCGTCTTAGCTATTAGCTGACAATACGTCGCCAAGTAATCTAAATCTAATCATTTTCTTCACAAAGCACATTATCTGTTTCTCAAGCTTCTACGGCTTACCCTCTATTCTAATTCTGCACTTTTTCTGTCACTACTGTAAAGAGCAAGACGTGAATGACTCTGAGGGCATATAGAAGAAGTAAATTTATCCGGCGATTTCACCGTCACTTTTGCCAAGCACTAGTGTGACGTCTGTTTATGTTTATTGGTTGGTTCACGACGCACTTTATGCACATTCACGGCTAATGGCGCGGCCCACACTGCTTCGCCGGTGGGCCGCGGGATTGAGCAATGTACCGAGCGGTGTGAGTGTCGAACCCAGGACCTTTGGTACACAGAACTCAACACCTTAACCCGTCCCGTCTCGGGGAGGGGGGGGGGAGGTCTTCAACCAACACCCTCAGGTTCTTCGCGGATAGCGGACGAACAGCGCGAGGCAGCGCGCCCAAATTTGCATACCTTTTCCCCACATCAATTTAGCATGCTGATTCAAAAATTTTAGGGCAGGTCATCTAGGGTCAACGAATTAGTCAAGGTCAAATGATGTCACCTGCAAAAAAGTTCAACCAGTCATTACGCTTTAACGGAAACAGATATTCTAATGAAACTTTCAGCGTTTGCTTATCTTTAGGGATGCAACAAAACGTACCAGTGGAATTTTTCGTTTTTTTTTCTCGTTTTTGACTACATATAAATTTTGCGTATTTGCCAACTTGAAGTTCAAATACAGGATTCTGGCCAAAGTAAGCATTTTTTTTGTGGGGGGGGTGGGGGGCAAGTTGACTTCCAACAACGTTTCTCCATTTACTCTACGCATTGGAAAAAGAAAATTAAAGAAAACTTGAAAGCTCAATATTTTGAAACTTCAAACAAATAATAATTGTATTTTTGGGGGCCAAAAAAATTATAGCCCTGGTCGAATTCGCTGTCTTTTTCTCATTCCAAAGAAATATTATTTTTATATATCCTCAAAATGAACTCTCCAGAGTCGAAAACATGATGTAAGTCGTGAAATGTCGTGAAAATCTAGCACCCTGGTGACGTCGCTTTTGGGGGAAAATTGTTTTGGAGGGTGGACCCTACTCGTCGAGCGCTTTCCGATGACACCTCTTTCGTTTTCGTGCAATGCTTAGTTTTAATTTTAGAGAGGGTCTTCAACCGTCCCCTATCCGAGACGGGGTGTGAGGATCTGACCGGAAAGACGGCGCGGGTTAACCACCCGGCCACCCCCGCCTCCACTTGTGTGACGTCACCAGCGGCCAGAATCGGTCTGCTGATATGCGAGGGCCGGCAGGCCTCGCGCATACAAATTAATTTAATTTTCCAGCAACAATTAGCTAACTATTGATCGGAAATAAACGGGGTCCTCTAAGCGAAAACTCATAATTACACTGGCGGGGTGAAAATATGCATTTTAATGGTTTGCTTTCATGAACTCATACCTGAGATTCAGTGATGAGGTTCGTTCGAGATGTTGGCCTGCAGGTGGCGGATGCAAATAAAAGTTGAGGGAGTGGGAATTCTCTCAGATCTTTGAGTGCTACCGACTGCTTGTGAGGAAGCTACATTTTCTCATCGCAACAATTGCCTCTTTGAAGTTTTATGCAAAGCTTTTCACGACATCATAGTACCCTTGGGTCAGTGGCCCGGCCAGTCTCTTGCTACAATGAGAAGGGCATATGTTTTCGAAGGACCCTCCAGCCGAATAAGGGCCTCTAAAAATACAGTTCTGGATTATGGGGCTACACAGTACTTGCAAAACATCGCAGATTTGGCGGTCCTTTAAACTCAGTAAGGTCAGTACAAGGAGATCATAGCTTGATAAGCATCAGAAAAAGAGAAGGATGACGGATGGTTTGATCTCTCCTCCACAGACCCTCCACTAATGTCTCAATATTTTGGCTCCAACCCCGGAAGGGGGCCAAACCATCGGCTTGGTGATTTGGCCATATAGGTAAGGCAGTGACTTGCCCGTATGGAGCTCACCTACCCGAATTGAAGCAATGTTCTTCACCAGTACAATGGAAAGGCAATTCGGCAACCTCAAACCAACCTGGGTCGAGCATGCACATGACACCATGGCTCAGATGATCAGGCTAAATATTGGATGATGCTTCCATGATAGGTGTGTCATCAGCCAAGAAAATACTCATAAAACTACCGAATGTTTTATCAAACTAGAGAACCTTTATCAAATACCTATCTGATAGTGCATCTTGATTGGCAAAAATATTGGACAACGGGGAGGCATATATGTACCTGGATGTGTGCTAATGTATGCACCAAACGCGACCGAAATCAAGCTCTAAGCAGCGATTACCACCCACCCACATCTTACAGCACGCTAGCCACTAGAAGGAACAGTAGGCACCAGGTCCTTATTCTTAATGGGGACCGTACCGATATAAACATATAGCAAAGCACATAACACAAAACGCAATAATACAGGCACATAACAAACGATATTAGCAGAAATATACTAGACAAATAATTAATACCGATCGTCTTCGGAGCTTAAACTGACCTGAGCAACAGCAAGAAACAAAAACATTATAGAACTAGCTGATCCCTTAGTGTAGCGCATCTCCCTCAGTGGCATGTGTCGCAGGTGCCCATCAGTGATCAGATGACGTGGCGGCTGTATACATTCCGAAAGAGAATTCGGCCGATAAAAATTGTGCAAATGACACAACCTGAATGGCTCCTGCTTGCCGCACAAATCATGTAAGTAACTTTTTTACTTTCAAAAGCACCAACGTCATAAACAGCATGCCTGTAAAAAATATAATCAGCCCTCTTTTCACTAGTGGTTGAGATGGGACATCTTATTACCTCAGCTTAATTAATTTTAGCGGAAATCATGAACGAAAATATAGTCTGACTGACACGCCACCCAGTCGACGGGAAGCACCTAATCCTGTTGCCGTGATCGTGCTGGTGCTGAAGGCCTCATGTGCCGGTGCCGCCGACCAGCGGCTGGCTGCCGGCCACACCACGCACGCGTCGGCCAGCATGGTCACCACGGCGCCAGGAGCGCGAGTACGCCAGGGAGAGAGGGAGCGCGAAAGAGTTACGTCACCCACACCGGGATCAATGGAACTTCCTGACCTAGAGCTCCGGAATCGATGTATTTTAAATCTGCGCCGGCTATCGATTGCGACATCGATCCTGGAGCGACACCTGCCGCACAGTTGGTGCACTGCGCGCGGTCTCTCATTCAATTTTTCTCCTGTCCCCCTCTCTCTCCCTCTTCCTCTTCTTCTCTCTCTCTCTCTCGTGCTCTTTTCTCGACCGGCGGAACGTGACCGCCATCGATTCCCCTTTCATCCAACTCGGACCGATATCTCGGCAATCGATGCGAGCCGGCGGTCGAGGCGCTGATCACGGAGCGGCGCCAACCGAGCCCCAGGGCACACCTGCGGGCAGGTGAGGGTGCCGGGCCGCCCGGCGGCCGGCCGGTCGTCTTCCCGGCACGGCCGCCGCCCGTCGCCGCCGTCTTACTGCACCGTGCAGACAAAAGAGGACGGCCGGGACGACGGGGTCGGCCGGGCGGCCAGCCGGTCTGGCGGCCGTGAGGCGGGTGCGCCTCAAAATAGGCCGCGCCGCGCCCGTGACGGTCGCGTCGCGCGACAGCGCTGGCAGCCGCGCGCGCGACAGACCGCGCCCGACGCGCTGTGCGTGTGCACCGCGTACTACTGTGCGTTGTCTGCGAATTATATCGATTGGCGCGTCGCGTATTGATTTCCTATGCGATGATTTACCCGCCACCGGTCGGCGGCGCTGCGCAGTCGCTCTGCGCCGACTCCGTACACAAACATGGCTGTCGGCTGGCGGCGTGATTTGGCGTTGCGCGGCCGTTTTTCGCTTGCGGTGGTGGCATTTTCGGGCGTGTGAAGCCAAAAGTGGTACGAACGTGCAGCCGAGAGACCGCGCTTCGCCGGTGGATAGTGCGCGGCGAGCGGCGGCCGCCCGTCGAACGGTGAGTGGCGCTTTTTGTGGGCGGCCGGCGGCTGACGGCGCTGCGCCAATGGCCGAGCCGGTGGAGGTGGCGGCCGCCACCACGCAGGTGCTGCTGATTCGGACGGCCGGCGGGCCCACATACAGCCGGGTGGTGGCGCCCGGGCACCAGCCGGTGCGGCTCCTGCTCCGCGACGACCACCAGCTGTTGCGCCACGACCTGCTACCGTCCGACCTGAGCACGCACGACGTGCGGCTGGCCGACAATGACGAGCCCACCGACTTCAGTGTGAAGACGCTCCGCTCGGAGGGACTCAGTGTACCGCTCGGCTCCAGCGAACTCGCGTCGCACGCCGACCTGACTCAGAGCGAGCTCGGCTCCAGCGAGCTGACGTCGAGCGAGTTCAAGGCCGACATCCCGTCGCCCGCGTACAAGGAGCCGCTCAGTGTGCAGGTGATCGAGGAGCAGACCGAGGCGCACGACTACAGCCAGCTGAGCCCGGCGCCGCTCTCGCCGCGTGAGGACATCCCCACCAGCGTGCACAGCATGATCGACGCCAGCGACTTCCGGTCGCTGCCACAGGAGCAGCCCATGTACCAGAGTCTGGGCAACCTAGGCGGCCGGATGTCGCCGTCCGCCTACAGCCCGTCGTCGTCGTACGCGACGCTGACGCCGCTGCAGCCGCTGCCGCCCATCTCGACTGTGTCTGACCGGTTTGCCTACGGCCACCCGGGCAACGTGTCGGGCAGCTTCACCGTCATGCAGAACAACGCCGGCCTGGCCAACATCAACCTCAACTCGCCCTACCACTACGACAAGCTGAGCCACATGAGCATGTCGCCGCAGCACTACTCGTCCAACAACGGCCTGATGATGCACCAGCAGGCGTCGCCGCTGTCGCCGCAGAACTACAGCCACAACGGCATGCACTCGCCGCAGAAGTCCATATCGCCCGAGAACTACAACAGCCCGTACACGCGCGAGGACCTGTCGCGGGCGACTCTGGCACAGCCGCAGAGTCCGGCGCTGTCGCCGAGCGTGTCACTGCACTCGCCGCCCAGTTCCAGCTTCAATGGCTACATCGCCACGCCGACGCTCACCACGTCGGCGCTGACGCCCGGCTTCAGCGGCATGCCGACCGGCGGCCTGGGCCCGCTGTCGCCGCACGCCGTGTCGCCGCACTCGCCGTCGCTGCAGCTGCAGTCGCCGCCGTCGCCGACGCCGCAGCTGCGCGACACCATGCACGGCCTGGCGGCGCCGCAGCTGCAGCCGGCCGGCCACGTCCAGCACTCGGCCCAGCCGCTGACGTCCGCCCACCAGACGCAGTGCAAGTCGAGCGGCAGCTCGTCCGGCTCCGACTGCGAGGAGCTCAACACCAAGGAGCTGGCACAGCGCATCAGCGCCGAGCTGAAGCGGTACAGCATTCCGCAGGCCATCTTCGCGCAGCGCGTGCTCTGTAGGTCACAGGGCACGCTGTCCGACCTGCTGCGCAACCCCAAGCCCTGGTCCAAGCTGAAGTCGGGTCGCGAGACATTTCGGCGAATGTGGAAGTGGCTGCAGGAGCCAGAATTCCAACGCATGTCCTCGCTGCGTCTGGCAGGTCAGTCGCTGACGCCTTCTCATCACGCTGACATCAACGCCGGTAAATGATACTTTCTTTTACTCTTTTGTTCGTTGTGTCGTGTCGTATTGTGTTGTGCCCGCCAATTGCAGACTCCTCGCCCTGGTCGCATTGCATTGTCACCTGCATTGCTGTCTGCCACGATTTGGACTGTTGTGCTTTGCTTGTGTTGGGTCTACTTGAGTGAGATCTGATAATCTGAGCAGGGTTTCATATTTATCATGTCTTGCATATCCTAGAATCATTGCCAAGAACAAATGAGTTATAAAAAACGTTTTCGACACGCCTAAGTCAACTAGTCTACTTTCCATTATACAATGTCATGCTTTCGTGATCAGGAGTACAGTCATGATCATGGTTTGGAATTTGATCATGGTAGCTACTCGACAACTGCCGAAATTATTATCAAGTGAATGAATAACTTAGAACATTGGCGATCCACTATGTGCAGTAAGACTTGGAGACAAGTAATCGTTGTGTTATTCCGACATAATTTGTATCACACCGCGGTTGTATCGGTTTCGCGTGACCTCCCAAACAGACCATTTGTCTCAGTTGTATGACTTCAGACTTCACCAAGGTCAGTAGCTGAGGCTTGAGTAGGCACTCATTCGATCGGTTGGTTGATGCCAGCCCAGGCAGACTCCACTTTACGACGTTGGAACTGGATCTCGCTGCACTTCACCCAGTGGGCCAGGCTCGATCTGGAGTAGTCCCACTTCGCCGAGTAGTCGGGCTCGATGTGACTGCTTTTTACCAGGAAGTCCGAGTCCTGGTTTGAAGCTACTCAACCTTACCAAGGCGCCAAGATTCGAGCTAGCTCCACTTTGCCAGAGGGTGTTGGTTCGGTCTGATTCGAGTTGCTAAAGCCCTGGTTGCAGTCTTACCGGATAATGATGCTCAATTTGGCCTCACTTTGCCAATTGTCGGGATTTATATGGTTTCACGTTACCACAAAATGGGGCTTGATATTGTTCCACTTGCTGAGAAAGTCTGGGCTCGAGCTACCTCAACTTCCTCAAAGAAAATTGTGCTCGACATGCTTTCACTGTACCAGGGAGTTGTACTCGATCATATCGCCGGAGTATTACGGCTCAAACTAATTGCGCTTCACCAGGGTATTGGGACCTGGCTACTAGCATACAGTCTGAAGCACACTTTGCCAGACTGTCTAGGCTGCCGAGGCCGGTGGTCGGGCCCAGCTTCGTGTGGTACCAGGGTCCACTGTACGAGACATTCTCGGCCCATCAGTCAGGAGGTTGGCCCCTCCTGGGCTTCTGGATGCATTCTGTCCTCTCTGACAGCGCGAAAAGTATACCTAAAGACATCGCTGACGTTCGCGAACATCTCGTCGAAATCAAGCTACTTGCGAAGCCGAATTAACGCACTAAAAAAAAACGGAAAGAAAAGAAGCGTGGTAAGATTGTGAGCTTCCGTGAACCAATCCATTTCGCTTCCCTAAAATAAATACATCATGAAATGAATCACGCAGATGCATTTCAGCACCGAGGGCCGCCCAATATAAATTCGACCAATTCCGTTCGTCCCTCCAATTTGCCCAACAAACTGCTGGATTTGCGCGGCTTGTGCGGCTCAAACGTGCCGAAAGTTCACTTCGCGTCATTATTAGCCGGCCGGTGCAATCAGGAAACTTCAAGTTAATCAGTAGAACGCCAGAGACCTTTCCGCTTTTTTTTTTGCTATTGTGCTGGTTTGTCAGCCGGCCGGGGTTGTTGTTTTTTTTTCAGCTAATGAATACGGTCACCGAACGGCACAGCTGCCGCTCGGTGGTCGTGCCTTCCCTGGAGGAAATGGTGCCGCAGCACACACGACCATGATCAATTCTCGGACAATGTCCAACGGACGGCTCGAAATTGCGCGAGCCTGGGAGCGGACACGACACGATGTGTGTGTGTGTGAGAGAGAGAGTGAGTGTGTGTGAGAGAGGGAGAGAGTGTGAGTGTATGTGTGTAGAAATCAGCAACCATGGCTGCTCTTAGAGGACGCTCTTCGAAGCCGAATTACAGCCCGGCGTGCGCCGTGCTCGTCGTTAATTTCCAGTTCCGGTCAATGCAGCTGAAAGTCTAAGCTGAGTCATGCGCACGTAGCGGCGATTCGCGGCGGCCGGTGCGTACTGCGTGCCCGTAGCCACCCATCACCGTCAGCCACGTCACGCACGCTACGTTTCCACGTCACGTCACGCTCGCTACATTACGTCACGGACCGTGTGCAGGTCGTTACGTTACGCTACAACGTCACGTCATGCTCGGACCGTGTGCATGTCGTTGCGTTGCGCTACGTTTCCACGGCACGTCACGTTCGCTACGCTACGTCAGTTCAGGCCGTTACGTTATGTTACGTTACGCTACGATGTAGCGTCACGTTTGTAGGTCGTTACCTTACGTCTTGGGCCGTGTGCAGGCCGTTACGCTTCGTCACAGACCATGTGCAGGTCGTTGCGTTACGTTATGCTGCGTTACGTTGCTACGTCACGTCACACTTCGGACCGCGTGCAGGTCGTCACGCTGCGTCATGGACCGTGCAAATGTAGTTACGTTGCGTTGCGTTGCGTTACGTTACGCTACCACGTCACGTCACGTGCTGACCGTTTACAGGAATATGAAGCCGTCGATATTTTTGGCTATCACGGAAGTGCACAGGCTAATTGGTAGGAATGTGACATTCATGGCCGGTGAATGTGTAAACAGGTGGTCACGGCGGAGTAATTACTGAATGCCAAGCGAAGTCACACTGAGCGCATGTGCGGGCGTAGTTGGAACGGCGTCTTCCATGCACATATAAGGCGGCGTCTTCCATGCTTGTACAAGTCAATTGGTTGTTCTTTCCAGAGATATTTTAGCGCGCATTTAGCCATACGTAGGATTCGTTTTGATCATGCGTACTTTGAATATTGCTGTCACCGAGCTCTGAGCGGAACGTGCTCACAATCGGCTTTCAGGCGATGAGCCAAGGTTTTCCTCTTTACATAGGAATTCTGTTTTAAACGGAATTCGTGCGTCAGTCGGCATACGCTCGTAATGATGATTTTGCCCACTGACGTTTATGCTATTTTAGGCATCCAAGTTACACTCTAAGCACCGTGTTAGTGTACTCAGGAGGCATGCCCATCGTTACCATTCCACACTACATATATCACAAATGGTTTGTTAGCTAATAAGAGTGGCAACCAAACAACCCGCACGACTTACACACCTTGTTGAGTTATACTTGAATAAAATAACATTTCTTGGTGGCATGAGCACCGATCAAAATCAAGCTTATCAAAAAGTAAGTCTAGCCTGCTCCGAGAAAGCCACCCAGCATACGAGGAAGCTGACGTGGCATTCAACAAAATGTGCACCAGAAGCGTCAGAAAATAAGCCGGAAGAACGTTGTAAAATATCTTCATGAGTATCGTAGTCGCGACTTCCGCAAGACGGGGGAGCGAGGCTGAAACTGTGCGCAAGGTAGAATCAGGAGAAACACACCTCTTCATGGCGTGGTCAGATTATATTCATCAAAGAATAATCTTCAGATCGAACCTGGATATCTGTGTCACGATTTTTACATTAAGTGAGAGGGACGTCAGTTGACCACTTCCATCTTTCTCAGGCCGCGTTGTCACCTGAAATAACATTTTTTTCCCAGAAAGAAAGACAGACAGGACAGGAAAATGACGCATTAAGCAGTCCGCGAGATGGGACGAGAAAGCGAAGACAATCATGCACGACCTCGCCTCCTTGACGCTTTGGAAGTTCCAAAAATCACCTAGAGGAAGATTGGCCAGGCTGCTGTGAAAATAGTCTCGTACATAAAGGTATCTCGCGAACAGCAGGCTGATGTCAAGAGGAAACAGACGAGTCTGACCACCGCGAGACCAGCCAGAGCTGCGGCAGACCAGTCTGGTCACCACGAGATAAGTTAGAGCGGAGACAGACCAGTCTGATCACCACGAGACAGGTCAGAGCGACACCAGACCAGTCTGAGCGGAGACAGACCAGTCCGGACACGAACAGGCCGGACCGCCTGCCGTGGCACTGGTCGGAGCCGCGGCCACCCAGTCGGCCGGCGGCGGCCGGGCCAGGGCCGAGTTGGCTCAGTTTACGAGGAGGGGGTCGGCGCGGTCGGCAGGTGTGCCGGCCACCGACGCACCTGTGTGCCGACCAGATACGACGCTCGCCAGGTGGCAGCCGTCGACACAGACAGCGCCCCAGGGCACCGGCCCGGCTGTCATAAACAAACAGGAGCGGCGCGCCGCGGGCCGTCCCGAGCTGGCGCCGCTGCCTGGCGCCACTGCTTGGCGCCGCTGCCTGGCGCCGCTGCCTGGCGCCGCTGCCTGGCGCCGCTGCCTGGCGCCGCTGCCTGGCGCCGCTGCCTGGCGCCGCTGCCTGGCGCCACTGCCTGGCGCCGCTGCCTGGCGCCGCTGCCTGGCGCCGCTGCCTGGCGCCGCTGCCTGGCGCCGCTGCCTGGCGCCGCTGCCTGGCGCTGCTGCTTGGCGCCGCTGCCTGGCGCCGCTGCCTGGCGCCGCTGCCTGGTGCCGCTGCCTGGCGCCGCTGCCTGGCGCCGCTGCCTGACGCCGCTGCCTGGCGCCGCTGCCTGGCGCCGCTGCTTGGCGCCGCTGCCTGGCGCCGCTGCCTGGCGCCGCTGCCTGGCGCCGCTGCCTGGCGCCACTGCCTGGCGCCGCTGCCTGGCGCCGCTGCCTGGCGCCGCTGCCTGGCGCCACTGCCTGGGACCGCCACTCGACACACTGACACGTCAGCGTCACGTGCCGACACACTGGCGCCGTGTACCGGTACACCGACGATATCTACTGATAAAATGGTGACCTGTGCTGATACGCTGGTGTCATGTATCGGTACACTGGTGCCATGCACTGGTCCACTGGCACCATGTACTGGTCCACTGGCACCATGTACTGGTACACTGACACCATGTATCGGTACACTGGTGTCATGTACTGGTGCACCGGCTCCATGTACTGGTACACTGACACCATGTGCCGGTACACTGGTGCCATGTACTGGTGCACCGGCTCCATGTACTGGTACACTGACACCATGTATCGGTACACCGGCACCATGTACTGGTACACTGGCACCATGTACTGGTACACTGGTGCCATGTACTGGTGCACCGGCTCCATGTACTGGTACACTAACATCATGTGCCGGTACACTGGTGCCATGTACTGGTGCACCGGCTCCATGTACTGGTACACTGACACCATGTATCGGTACACTGGTGCCATGTACTGGTACACTGGTGCCATGTACTGATACACTGGCACCATGTACTGGTACACTGGCACCATGTACTGGTACACTGACACCATGTACTGGTACACTGGTACCATGTACTGGTACACTGGCACCATGTACTGGTGCACCGGCACCATGTACTGGTACACTGGCACCATGTACTGGTACACTGGTGCCATGTACTGGTGCACCGTCTCCATGTACTGGTACACTGACACCATGTACTGGTACACTGGCACCATGTACTGGTGCACCGGCTCCATGTACCGGTACACTGACACCATGTACTGGTACACTGGCACCATGTACTGGTGCACCGGCACCATGTACTGGTACACTGGTGCCATGTACTGGTGCACCGTCTCCATGTACTGGTACACTGACACCATGTACTGGTACACTGGTGCCATGTACTGGTGCACCGGCTCCATGTACCGGTACAATGCAGCGCGACGTTCTGCAAGGAGGCTGCTCATTTGTATGTACACCGGCAACACATTGCTACCTGGGAGGGCGAAGCTCGAGTGAGTCCACTCTTGTGTAAACGCGATAAATAGTCACCGGAGTGCTCCGACCCGACCCAATCCGGCCGACAAGGTTTGGAAGCTTCAAAACGTTTTTTTCCGTTATTACGTTTCAAGTCGTAATTCCATCACTCAAAGCCATGCCTGGTCTTTTGTGTATAGTGTTTTTGTCTTCTGATGTATCTTAGCACCGTGTGCGGCATTGTGGTGAACACAATGCTTTTTTAAACGAGTTTTTTTTGGCGAAAGGTAAGGTTTAATGGTGAAGCTTAGTCGGTGTCGGTCTGTCCGGTACAGCCTAAAGGCCAGTCGGTCAGCCGCCGGCCACGTGACTATGTCGTCATGATACGTGAGAAATGAGCATCCCGGGTTTTGACGACTGCGATGTCAGTGTCAATCCGATGGATTATGAACACTGAATGGTTGTATGCGACATAAGCTGAACGGGAGGGCTGTGAGAGAAAAGGAGTGTAACACAGCGTGACCTCCACCTTAGGTCGGCAATTAGACATTCCGCATTTATGTCTGAGACACCTACATCCTCATATTAAGCAGATGAGTCCAAGCTCAGCAAGATTGCAGTCAATATTGGCTGCATCGTACTGTTTTTCAATGCATGTGTGCCGGAATTACAAGCACCCTCCGCAATTAGGTTTTCTTCCGAATAGGGAGCGGGCATACCGAAGTTGAATGCACTCTCGCAAATTGTCGAATGCGGTTTTGCTTATTTCAAAGCGATTGTAATTGTATGCAAATTGGAGTAAGCAAAGGTCACGTATTCATGGGATGGCAAGCGGACGCAGTTGCGGTCCGTCCACGAACTTGTTGTCACGGCATAGTGCTCGATCCTGCAGCTGCAGTAGGGGATCTCCGTAGCCCGCTTCATTCCCTCTCTCGTTCAGCACCTCACACTGGTAATCATATTTTCGGCACTACCACGTTTGATACGCATGTGCGCGCGCGCGCACACGCACACACACACAGATGCAAACACACACGCACATGCGCGCACACACACACACACATACGCACGCACGCATAGACGCACATACACACACACACACACACACTTACCTATTATTGGGGGTAGCATCGTCATTATTGCATTATCTCTTATTCCATGAGCACAGTGCTCTCACAAAAGCATACAAAGCTCCAGTCGCACCTACAGCCTCTCCGCTCACAGTCGCACCTACAGCTTCTCCGCGCACAGTCGCACCTACAGCCTCCGCGCACAGTCGCACCTACAGCCTCTCCGCTCACAGTCGCACCTACAGCCTCTCCGCGCACAGTCGCACCTACAGCCTCTCCGCGCACAGTCGCACCTACAGCCTCTCCGCTCACAGTCGCACCTACAGCCTCTCCGCGCACAGTCGCACCTACAGCCTCTCCGCGCACAGTCGCACCTACAGCCTCTCCGCGCACAGTCGCACCTACAGCCTCTCCGCGCACAGTCGCACCTACAGCCTCTCCGCGCACAGTCGCACCTACAGCCTCTCCGCGCACAGTCGCACCTACAGCCCCTCCGCGCACAGTCGCACCTACAGCCTCTCCGCGCACAGTCGCACCTACAGCCCCTCCGCGCACAGTCGCACCTACAGCCTCTCCGCGCACAGTCGCACCTACAGCCTCTCCGCGCACAGTCGCACCTACAGCCTCTCCGCTCACAGTCGCACCTACAGCCTCTCCGCGCACAGTCGCACCTACAGCCTCTCCGCTCACAGTCGCACCTACAGCCTCTCCGCGCACAGTCGCACCTACAGCCTCTCCGCGCACAGTCGCACCTACAGCCTCTCCGCTCACAGTCGCACCTACAGCCTCTCCGCACACAGTCGCACCTACAGCCTCTCCGCGCACAGTCGCACCTACAGCCTCTCCGCGCACAGTCGCACCTACAGCCTCTCCGCTCACAGTCGCACCTACAGCCCCTCCGCGCACAGTCGCACCTACAGCCTCTCCGCGCACAGTCGCACCTGCAGCCTCTCCGCGCACAGTCGCACCTACAGCCCCTCTGCGCACAGTCGCACCTACAGCCCCTCCGCGCACAGTCGCACCTACAGCCTCGCCTACCATACGCAGTTTCGAATGGCTCCACGGCTTGGGCACACACTACTCAGCAAAACAAAAAGACTAGCGGAAATCATGACGCACTTATGACCAAAAGAGACAATAAATGAAGGAGATGAGTTGGTTGGTTGGTTATTGGTTTTACGACACATCGACCGTTGAGTCATGTAGTGTCGCCAATCTCTCACGCCGATTAATCGCGGGCGAAGAGTAGCGACAGGTAGAAGGAGATGGGTATCGTTCAGTAATACGACAATTAAATTATTTCGCGAAGACATTTTTAATATAAATGGGAATATATGAGCATTGTATGAAATCGCTTATCATAGAATATTCCACCCATTGTTCTGCAACTTCGCATAGTATAGCGTAATTGCTTCTTCACGTTCAGGTTTTCAAGAAAAGTCAAGGCAAACAACAGCGAATTGCGGGACATACTGCCGCATCCGTGTGAATATTGTCGATATCGTATTGAAAATTACCGCAATAATATGCCCACGAAGGAAAATAGCCTACTCTCCCCAATCTCCATGCTCTACCTGTCGAGCCAGGCAGGTGATATATTCCAAGCATTTCAATGAGCTATTTATTGACTGTGGCGACATGATTGTCTGCTGTTTACTCAGAAGGTTATTGTTCCTGTCCTGCCAGCATGGACATTTGGACTTTGATGTCGGTGCGTTGTGTTTGGATGCGGACAGACCAAGCTCCGCCATGGTTCCAGCAATTGTACGATTCTTCCCACCGCTGCATGTGCAGCTATCGATTAGTTCCAGGCGAGTTGTTTTCTACTCGTGGAAGTCATTGCAAAATTGATTTCTGCTCCCTTTTACAAATGGAAAATTCACCGGAAATAATTGAACCGCTTCTGACGGACGCAGTCTCCGTCCATTACCCGTTGATGTCAACACGGGCCAGCGCAGATTGGTTGGCATGCTGTTTAAAAAATACATAACATAAGCAGAGCTGCTATAAAAAGTACCACCAGCACTGTCCGCAGTTTTAAGCGCAATTCCTACAGACGGCTTGGCGACCATCCGGTGGCGTCTCGGCATCCACACGTCTCCTGCCCACAGCGGCGCGCTGCGGGGCAGTGCCCGACGCGGGCACCCAGCCCGGTGGCCGACCGTTCCGGCACGACCGGGCGCCGGCCATTGGCGCGATGGTTCGGGTCGTCCGCGCCGCCGCGCAGATCCGCCAGAGATAACGCATCGGCGAACACGCCAAACGATTCGCGCCATCTGCGGACGCTCCAATTAGGCACGGCCGGCCCACGACGATTCGCGCCATCTGCGGACGCTCCAATTAGGCACGGCCGGCCCACGACGATTCGCGCCATCTGCGGACGCTCCAATTAGGCACGGCCGGCCCACGACGCATTTGCATGGCCGTCGCAGCCGCGGCCGGCTGACCGACACGCCGGATACCGCGCGCCACCCGGTCCGTGTCCGGGTATCTACGCTGCACTGTCCCGCCACGTGCACCCCGCCCGGGTCCTGACCGGGTACAGATTCGTCTAGCGCTGCGGTTCCTTGGTGAATTGGCGATAGTCCATGTTCTTCTATTCACTTAGCTTCTGCTGAAGTGTGATTATTGTCCGGTGCATTGGTGGCGTGTCTGGCATACTTTATGGCTTGGCTTAGCTTGCTCCGCTCACCTTCGCTCTCGGAGCACGGTGCTGCGCAGTGAAGTTCGGCAGCATCCGATTCTAGTCTTGTGTCAAACCTGCCGTGTTATGCAAATTATGTTTTGTAGGGCCCGCTGCTGGAATTGCAATGAATCTCACTGTCTAACTCACATCGGATTTGTTACCGAATCTTCCATTGGATCTTCCGTCGACTGATCGGTTGGATCCGCTGCCTAGTTCACTGTTGGATCGCTTTTGGATCCGCTGTCGCATCCTCTGCCTGATTCGCTGCGCAATCTCCTATTCGATCCGATGCTGAATGTTCAGCTCCGCTGCGTCGAACTGGCTACCGGATCCTCTGTGTATCAGCTGCGGGATCTTCTGTTGGCTTCGAACAGCGGATCCGCTGCTCGGCTCTGCTGCCTGACGCTGCGTCGAGCCGGCCGCCGGATCCTCTGCGGATCAGCTGCTGGATCCGCTGCCGGCTCGGCTGGCGGTGCGCGTTTCCTGCGCAGGTGACGGCCGGCCGGCCAGGTGTGCACGCGCCGTGCCACGTGCTGTCGGCCGCCCCTCGGTCCCCCTGTCGGCCGGCACGAGCCACCCCTGCCCGGCCGACACGCGCCGCCGTCCCCCCCCCCCGCGCGCCACGCCGCCGCCGGTCCGCTCCCACGCTGCGCTGCGCGCCACTGACGGATCGCCGGGAGCCGGGCGTACGAGGGGAGCCCGCGCACGTCGGCGCTTCAGTCTTGTTCCCAGGTCTGGTCATGCCGCGATGGCTGTCAGCCGGTGCAGAGGAAGCGGCGCCGCCGCACCTGGCCTGGCGTGCGTCGGTTTGTTCCCTTTCGTGAAGCGTATTCCAATATGTCGCGCAATATGTCACTATCCCGTTCGATTACCCAATTTGAACTCCCTCCGCAGCTGGCGACCTCCCGGGCCCCCTTCGCTTCGACGAGGTGAATGGGAGATGGCAGGGCTGTGGGTTACGGCATTCGATCATCCTCTCCAAAAATTCCGAAAATATGGCGGTCGCAGAAATGCAAAGCCGACATCAGATAGGTGAAGGATAATTTGAATCATGAACAGATTTTGTTCTCGAGTTAATATTGTGATCAGTAGAGCCCATCAAATTTAATTCATTTAATGTAGGCAACACACTACACGCTGGCACGGGTTTACTGTTCAACTCGTCTCTGGCCAGCGACAAGCCCCAGCAGTGCTTTATATTCGTAATGCTTCAATTATGACTTCCGAGAAATATCCAGTGCGAAATTAAATGTCACATGGGGCTCGGATTTCGACACAAAAGAGATATGGACAGGCAGTCACCACAGCCTTGTCCTAGGCAAGGCAACTAGACAAGATAGGGGAGAAACAATGGCAGAACAATGCAGAACAGTTTACGGACACTGAGGAACACATGCAGGATATAAAGTGACATAAAGGACACAAGATGAAACGGGACGTGAAAGTGCTAGCTGCCAACCAGCTACGTGAGTGGCAGAATTGGTTTTGGTCTTCCCGGAAATGTGCGCGACGGATTTCGTTTTAAACTCACTGCTTAATTAGCATGCAATCGCACACTTCGCACGTGTGCCTCAGTTGTAATACCGCCGGCTTCACAGGATGAGAAGACGCCTATTCCGAAACACACCTGAGTGTCTGAGATCCCACCCGTCGGACCAATAATGGACCGGAATAACAGACACGTGTTTGCTTGCTAATCTCGCCCAATCTGTGGACCTGTGCATGACAGCTGACATATATATCTTTTGACACACTGACGTGCCAGGTGTACTTAGTGGCTTTATCTCATTATTAGCGGTCCAGGGGCACAGCAACCGTTACAGAGTTGGGGGACTAATCCAGTTCAACCCCTCGTTTCTATGCCACGCCACAGTACCAATCTTAAGTGCTCCAAAATTGGGAACGGGATAGCTGCCGTCCTCTCGCATCTACGTCTGTGACCACCATATGAAAGCGGTCCTGCCGCACGATTTACACCCTGTCTCCATCCCCCATTCCACGGTTGTGGAATGAACCAAGCCGGGCCGACCCGCGCCCATGGCCCAACTGTCGCACAATCCACGCCCCTGTCCCCCACTCCAAGGTAGGGCAGTGAACCAAGCTAGGACGACCTGCGCCCATGACCCGACTGTCACAAAATCCGCACCCCTGCCCCTCCCCCGCTCAGCGGTGGCACAGTGAACCAAGCCGGGCCGACCCGCACCCATGGCCTAACTATTACACAGGCCACACCCCTGTCCCCTCCCACTCCGCGGTGGCACAGTGAACCAAGCCGGGCCGGCCCACGCCCATGACCGGGCCGAAATGTCAGCGGTGCCGGGCCGAGGTCGCCCTGCCGAGCTCTGGGCGGCGCGGCGCGCCAGCTCTGCAGCACCACACCACGCCGCTGTCGCCGGCCGCTGACATTTGGCGCGTCGCTCGCGCACAGGGATGTCGCGCATTAGCGGCGGCCGGCCGCGCGCCCGCCAGCTGCTCGGCCCTCCACCCCACCACCTGCCCCCCTCCCTCCCCTCCCATCGGCCGCTCCCCGCCCGCCGCGGTGCGACCCGGCGTCCGGGCCAGCGGTCGGCGACCCCCGGCACAACCCCCACCGTGTCATTTGGCCAGCCCGTCTGGCTGGCGTATTGTGGGCCAGGCCGTCTGGGCTGCCACGCTGCCGTGGGCCGTTGTGTCACCGACTGGCCCATTTGGCTGGCTTATTGTGAGCCGCGCCGTGTGGGCTGCAACGCTGTCGCGGGCTGCTGTGTTGCCGGCCGTGCTGTAGCTGGCTCTTGCCACTTCCTGTCCAGCTGCCGTGTATGGGCCGCTGAGGGCTGAGTGAGCTGGTGTGGGGTGCCTTGCCGCGGGCTGGGCTGTCGCCAGCAGGGCTTCCGTCTGTCGGGAGACTCGGCGTGTCGATGTTCGCACGAACTGCTGCTGGTCGGCATTGTCGTGTCGAGCCGCCAGGGCGTCTGCCACCGGCTGGCTGGCGCTGGTTCCAGATACCGTCGCTTCCGGTCCAGAGCCGACGTCTCATCCACGTGGCACTCTGATACTGTATGCCGGGGACGACCGACGATCGCTGCCCCAGCGGCCGCCTGCGCTGCAGCACCACGGCCTGTGCTGCAACAATGGATCAGGCTGTGGTGCTGCAGTGGGTCAGGCTGTGCTGCAGTGGGTCGGGCTGTGGTGCTCCAATGGATCAGGCTGTGGTGCAGCAGTGGATCTGGCTGTGGTGCTCTTCAGATTTGAATGCCGCAAAATGCATTGTGCCCTCCTCCATTCTCTGCGTTTTGTAAAAGTAGTTGAATGAGTGCATTTTGTGTCGATTGGTATTCGGGCTGATGTAATTGGTGCTTGATTTGAAAACGGAGAGAGAGAGAGAGAGGAGAGAGAGAGAGAGAGAGAGAGAGAGAGAGAGAGAGAGAGAGAGAGAGAGAGAGAGAGAGAGAGAGAGAGAGAGAGAGAGAGAGAGAGAGAGAGAGAGAGAGAGACAAAGAGAGAGAGAGAGAGAGAGAGAGAGGGAGGGAGAGAAAGAGCGCAGTAGAAAGACCACAGAAGTCGGGAACCACTCGTCCGGTCCCTGGCAATGCCCGGGTATACCGTCTAGTATACCGTCACTACAACAATAGTGAAGTTGGTGAACTCGGTCAAACCAAACACGCCGCGCTCTTGTCGTCATGACAAGTAGAATAGATGTTGCACTGAATAGAACAATTCTCAGAATTGTGCTCGAAAGTATCAAATGTCATGCTCGATCCATTTGCAACAGAAGCATCCTTTGGCGCAGACCATGCCTTTATGTAGCCTATTAGTCTACAGATGCCATTCGCGACAATAGACGGCAGTTGGGTGACGCAATCTTTGAGTTTGCCGGTAAAGAAATATACGTGAAAATCAATAACAGCGCTTTAATAAGGCGACTGCCGAAGCTTCATTTACTATATTGTCTGTTTTCAGAGAGACTGTCACCACTTTAAAAGCGTCAAAAGGGAAGACATGAATTATTTTATGTCCGAATCCATTACTCTTTCTCTGATAAATTACTTAGCAGTGCACGGGCCACGGAACAAAGCAATGCTCACGGGTGTCGTACTATTCGCACTAAGGCGGAGAAATCCCACCCGGGTGCAGAGGAAGTCGCCAGGAGCATTCATCCGACGGGGACGAGCCTCTTTGAAGCAACATTTCAAGGAGTGCAGCGGATAGCTTCAGCTAATTAGCTGAAACCCTAGGACGAGCGCGTATCACTGCCATCCCCAGTGGCGGCGACGCCGGCGCCGGCGCTTATCTTACGATCGACGGCAAAAACCGGCGGCAAACATGTGGTCCACCGGCAGTGTGGTCGAAGTGTCCAGCACCAGCACTATCCCTCCACGTATGATCCTGGGCTGAGCGCAGACCACAGCCACATGGTGCACCAGTCAGGCGCTCGGACCGTGTCACCTGACTGCCTGCCTTTGACCACGTACTTGCTGCAACTGCGACACTATTGTAGTGAGCAGTGCTGAATGGTGTCTGCCAGACTGGCAGCTGATCATATCGACAAGACTGCCGTGGTGCTGTTCATGGTGATACAGTTGGGCTGAATGATCGGTTGGGACCGTTGCGTCATCAGGGCATGTTGTATTTCATAATGAGGTCGGGTTCAGCGCGCGTGCAATGCGTGTTCAGCATATCTTGAATTGTAAAATTATCTTAATGAGCACGCCAAAGAACTTCCAGTGAACCGTCCATAAGTGCTAGGATATCGATCCATACAGGCGTTGCCATGCCACGAGGAAATATCCTGTAGTAACCAATTTGCAGCAGAGATGCCGATCTTTTACCGCATGGTGAACTAACTGGTAGCAGAAGCTGAACGTAGCCAATACACATTAAGGACTATAGCGTGGCACATTAAGGTCTATGCTCATTGATTACACGCTCACACTCGTATTTTTACTTTGCATAGGATATGCACCTGGAGGGACAGCGAACAAAGTGGTGGCCAGGATCCCACCTTGCTGGAAGGTGGGATCCTGGCCACTGCGGTACAATACGCACAATATGGCGAGATATTCCGCATTATACTCTTGTGTTTACAATACGAATGTGATACGATCTGATGCAACATCAAAATCATGCTTTTGTGCAGAGTGTTTCATCAGTTTTTTCCTCATCTTCTGCAGAGGATATCAGCTTGAAAAGGCACACAGCAAAGAGACGCTCACGCCCAGAGCAGGCCGAGATCGGAAGCGGCGCACTGCGCTTGTGACTGGACATGACACCTTCACGTCTCCAGGCCTCGATGTGCACCGAAATTTTACATCGCCTTCTGACTTAAAACCAAAGCAAATGGACGAATTGAAAGCCGTAAATCCACAAATGTGTTCTGTGGTAAAGCTCTTGTGTCAATTCCTGGGATAACACGGCCTCCAGCTGCGTAGGGACAGGCCAGGCCACGTTACGTGTGACGTGGGCGCGCCGTCCCGCGGCAGCTTAGTTGATGGCGCCCTGGCCTTTGTTCTCGCCTGTCTTGGCAAGCGAGGGGTCGAGCCGCTTCACTTAGCGCTCGGATAAGAGAGTCCACTGACGTACTGGTGTCGGCGTAGTGGCGGCACATTGGCGGCACACTGGCGGCACATTAGCGGCACATTAGCGGCACATTGGCGGTACATTGGCGGCACATCGGCGGCACATTGACGGGACATTGACGGCACATTGGTGGCACATTGGCGGCACACTGGCGGCACATTGACGGCACATCGGCGGCATACTGGCGGCACATTGACGGCACATCGGCGGCATACTGGCGGCACACTGGCGGCACATTGGCAGCATATTGGCGGCACATAGGCGGCACATTGGTGGCACATTGACGACACATCGGCGGCATACTGACGGCACATTGGCAGCACATTGGCGGCACATTGACGGCACATCGGCGGCGTATGGGCGGCACATCGGCGTTCCATTGGCGGCACATTGGCGGCACATTGCGGCACATTGACGGCACATCGGCGGCGTATGGGCGGCACATCGGCGTTCCATTGGCAGCACATTGGCGGCACATTGGTGGCACATTGGTGGCACATTGGCGGCACATTGACGGCACATCGGCGACACATTGTCAGCACATTGGCGGCACATTGGCGGCACATTGGCAGCACATTGGCGGCACATTGTCAGCACACTGGCGGAACATTTGCGACACATTGGCGGCACATTGGCGGCACATTGGCGGCACATTGGCAGCACATTGGCGGCACATTGGCGGCACACTGGCGGAACATTTGCGACACATTGGCGGCACATTGGCGGCACATTGGCGGCATACTGGCGGCACACTGGCGGCACATTTGTGGGACACCGGTGGTACATTGACGGC
This sequence comes from Imbricaverruca yamaguchii, assembly GCA_034440575.1. Classification (NCBI taxonomy): domain Eukaryota; kingdom Metazoa; phylum Arthropoda; class Thecostraca; family Neoverrucidae; genus Imbricaverruca; species Imbricaverruca yamaguchii. The sequence goes on from JAOTOL010001588.1 coordinate 1,985,844, forward strand.
ACATTGCACTATGTGGTGCAATTCTGCCTTTGAAGTGGAATCTCCACATAGGTTGGTGGCTTCACGGTCTGTGTAAACCACTCTGCTTAGCACGGCCTTGATTCCGCTAAGTCTCTCGATACTTTCGAATTAAATGTATGTAAAAATCTACCGCGATGCTCCGGTGGGATCAGCTAGCTGAACAATGCAAACACAACCACCCTGAAAATCAGCTGGGCTGGCGGATGCTTTTTTGTGAGCGCCCGATTTCAATCACATTTCAGGACCACACTTTGGGGATGACTTTGAAATGTCACCTATGTGGTGACGTTGGCTCTTCTGCCAGATGGACGCAAAATAGCCATCACCTTCCGATGAGATGCATCGTTCTGCTCAGCATTGCACATGATGGTGCGGAAAGGAAGGCCTCGTCGCCCAAGCCACAACTCCTATCCACAAATTAGAGCCCTGTAGCCATAATTTGACCTTCACCTTGCACCAAGCCAAACAGTAGCCGGAATAAATTGTTTTTAGCCTATATTATAGTACCATATGTCATGTAGTAGGCATTGGAACATGATGATTGGTTCCATGCCCTCAGACTGCGCGATTTTAACCGTTGTCCGTATGGGTGAGTGTCGCTGGCCTCTCCACTCGCTACCAGCATTCTCTTTCCGGGTTGCCCATGTGGCAGGACATCTATGTTAAAACAATATCCTGCGTTGGGCTTGCGTATTTGCAGACTTTCCATTCACTTTTTCCCTGTTTCACTTTTTCCCTTCACTTTTTTCCTTATCTCATCCGGACTGTAGCAGACGCCTAAAGGAATCCCTTGGTCACAAGTCCAGACTTGTAACATCATATTTCTCGAAGGTATGCAACAAAATATATAGCAGTGTATTCTAGTGACATCTTTCTTCTAATGTTCCCAGTTGTTGCTATCATATTGGCTGATCTGAGCGTTCGAACAAACACACATTTAAATATAACCTTTATGTTTTCTTCAATAGGTTCTGTGTGGAAAGTCCAGGTGAAGCTAAGAAACTGAACGCGAATACCTTGGTGATGGTTCCACTATACGCTAACGGATCGATAACTCTGGTGCAAATGGGTACCTTCAGAATACCTTCAGCGTGTATTCAGCGCACCTTCATGGCACGGCAACATCTGTACACCTCGATATTCCTGGTGCAAATGGGTACCTTCAGGGTACCTTCGTGGCATGACAACATTTGCATATATCGAGATCCTGGAAATTATGGACTTGACTGGAACTTTCATGCCATGCTCATTACATTATATTACCATTTAAGGCATGCTCTGAGCACACATTTTGCCTCATCACTAAATGAAATACGATGCGGACTGAAAATATGGGCGCCGGAGTGAAAAGATACAGGGTGGGGCGCAGCGCTCTCCCTGAACTCTCGCAGTGCGGAGAGGGGGTTGTTTTGACTTAATTGCCATCGCAGGTAACTCCTGAACCATTCATGCTACCATTTTGAAATTTCGCAAACCTTCCGATAATTCATGAGCGCATATTGGGCCAGCGCACTGAGTTCTGACCTCTTGCAATATAAAAATTAATGCGGCTCAAAATCAGATTACGACTTCATCTCATTACGGGTTTTAGGTGCGCATTGAAACTCGTCCATCGAATGTGCTCAGGATAGAGTTGCGAACAGGCATCGAAGTGTGGGCCTGCCTCCTGCAAATATATTCACGCCTCGCCAGATTTGGTGACGTACCCCGGGTCGGCGGAACAGATCGTGTGCATGCTCTGGGTGTGCACACGATCCGGTGTGCACACAGCCCTCCTTGTGCACGCCAAACCTGATGTGCAATAACCTGCAAAAGCTTGCAGATGACCACTGCTGAATGAACAAAGGTAAAAAAAATGGCCGCTGCATTCAAATTCAGACCACAGGATTTCGCCGGATGGACTTAGAGACAAACGGTCTTCCCAGATAAATTAAAATAAATGCTGTAATTGGACGCTGAGGTCACCGGTGAGACGGTGTGATATGAGCCCGTCTGAAAACGCGAAATGATGACCACCTGGGCACATTGGCCGCACTGAAGTGGACAAAACTGCAATTTCGCAAAGCAACTGCACTAAGCTGTCTCCGGGCGTCAGGTTGCAGCTGGGTCATCTGCAATAATCTGCAGAGTCAGAACATAGGGTGGCATACAGGGTTACATTCGCAAGATTACCGAATAGTGAAGGTTAAATTGGCATGCTCTGCCGCTTTTCATGCTGACATGTATTCAATGACCGGGCGTGCCCGCGGCGTGCTGCTGATGTGGGCTGACGTCTCCAGTTGTTCTGATCTGACCTACTTGATGCACAAGAAGCCCAACTTGCTTTATCATTTCCGGAAGTGCCCTTCCAAAAACCGTCATTGGCAAGTAGCGTGTACAAGATTGCACGACATTTGAAAGAACATTCAATTGCGAATAAAACGATACGGTTTCATGTACTCAGTATGCACTAGAACGACTGTCTTTGCATGCTCTCTGGTTGGTCGCTGAGCGAAGAGGCGCAAATCTGTCGCTGAAAGTGCGTCGCAAACATTTCATTTTAGCGCGAGGTCTTTCGCGCACACTTTCTGGCTGATGAAGGCCTTCCTCAGGCGTAGAGACTACTGGGAAAGCCTACTCTGAGGACGCTGCACCCTTGCCGACCGTTTGTCGTTGGCTTTGCTGCTTCAGCGCTGGGCAACACATAAACCTTGGATAGACATCACTAAGGGGCTCGCTGGAGCTGGCTCACTCCGCACGTGGAGCGCCAGATTGAGGAGATGGATTCGGAAAACAGGTGTCTCGCCGGCCAAGGGATCGCTGGTCAGCTAGACATCAACAAAGCGCTAGTGGTGCTCAATCAATTGGGATACAGCGAGCTCTGCTAAAGATTGCTATCTGTGGTCTCACTCAGGAGAAAAAGGTTGCGCGCGAGCAGGCTGCGCAGGATCTGCTCGGTCAGAACGATTTCGTGGGCCAACATTCTTTTAGACTCAGTAATTGCTGTTGACGAGACGTGAGTCAACTTCTGCGACCCTCTGACGAGGGACCCTCTCCGCAAGCTCAAGAAGGCACTGCGTGGAAGACAGTTCAGTAGCGACTTAGAGCTCCAGCTTGCATGTGCCAATAAATATGAGGTTCCTTGAAAGAAGAGCTCATGGTGGTGCTCGAGCAATGGATGGAGAGGCTTCGATTGTGTGCGGATGATGAATACCAAGGCATAGCTTGTGTCTGTTTTATGCCTGTGTGCCTTTCTTCCATGAAATACAGGTGATCTCATAAATAAAAAGCAGCCTTAGTTTCAGTTCTATATTGCACTGTAACGTACTCAAGTATGGCAAAGCAGAACTGTCTGTGAGACCAGACTCATCAAACCGAAGCTCAGGTTATGAAGTATTCTTGAAATACTTGGCTGATCCATGGAGCCATCTCCATGCTAAGCAGAGCGTCTTCTGAAGACCTTAGACTACCATGCTTACCATGCACACAATTTCAGCCTGTAACACAATTTCACAGCTATTTATAGAACCGCTAATACCTCGATTCTACTCCACACTTGATCAGTATTCCCACATGATTACAACGTTCCTACACGGATGCAGAACAGCGCCTGGACTGACGGTGGGTTCACTTACCTATTGCCGGGATGGAAGCGAACGAGTACAGCCAGCGGGTCGCAGAGGACAATCTCGCCACGCGGGTGCCCGGCAGCCCAGCGCTATTGGCGCTTACCACCTGACCAGGTCGAAGTTCACCATTTTGTGTCATCTCTTAGCAATTCGCAGAGGGGGCGTGCAGGTGTAGTTACATGGCGGTTTGAAGATGAGAAGCTTGTTATGCCCTGCGAAAGATTCTTTTGTATGCAGGGAGGGCATTCGAACCAATGTTGCTGCCTTAAAATCAGTCCTAGACAGATCAATGAGCTACATGAATTGGCACTTGATGCACATATTCACTAGCAACATTTGTGTGAAGTTTCAGAGGCACGGTTGCATACATTCAAGCTGACCGTTCTTTTCGGAGGCGCTCAGGAGACAGCAGCTGTTGCGAAGCCATTGACATAGGAGCGCATCGTGCCACAAATGGAGGTCAATTCATTACCCGCGCTCGCCCCAGGGTTTTTAAGCTTCAGACTTTCCGTGAAGTTTTGCATTGCCGCCGAATGTCCACAGCGAACGTTTCATCAGGATAACCTTTCAAGGGAAAGCGCAATTCATTTTAAATTTCCAAACTGCGCTCTGGCCTCTGAAAGCTCGATTAAGCGTTGCTATGGAAACCAATGGAAACAGTGGTTTTTATTCGGCAACGGCAGCGGCCGAAGCACCTGCACGTCGGGGCCTTCCTTGCGAAATATCCGCCATGCATTGTGCAGCGATGGCTCTGGTCGGCGACCTGAGCAGCACGGATCCGCCAAGTTGACGAGGGTCGTGCATCGTCGCGTGCTCTATATACTGGCCGTCTGACGGACACTGGAAGCGCTCCAGGGCAATGGCCGAGGCGGGTGCGAGTGCTCTGGTCGGATCAACGTGCAGGTGCATGCGCGGACAAGATTCGGCTCGTGTTTCGCGGGAATTTTTACAGTGCTTTTCAGCTGAGTCATATATCAGACGCTACATGATGTAGCTGGCCGCATGGCAGCTGGCAATTAGGGCTGTGGCGATCCTCACGAGTTTCCGTTGCACCCGCTACTAAACACAATGACGTTCTGATGCATTCCTTCCATCATCCATAACTGGAAAGTCAAGCACTTAACTATCCTTCCACTTCCACGCTCATAGAGATGCAGGTGCGTGACGCCAAGAATGATTACATCCAAGTTGGACAATTCATACTTTCAAACCTAATCAAATATCCGCAAGCATGGCAACCATTTTATATTTAGATACAATCGTCACAAGCCGGTTTCCACCGATGATCAAGCATCATAAAGTGGTGAGATGTTGGCTAAGCACCTACACATACGTGCTCGACACATGCTATAGGTCCTCTTCTGCTATCAATGTCGCTATTGAGACAAAATGAGCCATTTCCATCACCATTATCGTGTGGAAACTTACACCACCTGCCACAGTCAATTGGCTAAACCAGCCCATTCCACGATTTTACCCCAGAGCAGACCACAGGAGAGCTCACATTTACCTGTCCACCGCTAGCTTTCAGCGATTACACGATACGTTCAAATACGTGTAGTTTTCTCCCCATAACATGCACTAACTCAACTCGTCCGCAGATGGCAATAAATTATATCTATGTTTTTAGCTCACCACGATATCACCTCGTCGGCAGTAATTAAGTCCTCTGCCGATCTAGTACATTATGTAGACAGCTGACAATTTATGTTAAAGCGGCACGGCAAGGTGGCTGCAAGTTTTTCCCGCCTCTAGTGACGTCACACAGACACTTCGATGTCCGTTCTCGGGTGTGGCTGCCGCCTGCGGTTCTGCACGTTTCTGGACGTTACCCTTACATAAATATCCTCATAATTCCTTCATCGGTCTTTGCATGGTAAGGCAGCTGCGATGTTGTGCATTTGGGCCGCGCCAGAGCCGGTTAATTGTTAACGTGGGCAGCGCGATGCATGGCGCAGCGAGTGTGGTGTTATTGCGACCGGGCCCGGCTGACTTCAGGCGCGTCAGCCCGCTGGCGGACAGGCTCGCGCTCGACGCGCGGTCGCCGCGCGGCCATTCCGGCGGCAGGCGTTTTGAGTGATCGGGCGCGGTGGTGGCCGGCTGGAGGACAGGCGTGGCCCGAGTCTGCGCCACTGTACGGCGCCATTAAACCGCATTGTCGCCGGCCAACAGGCGGCCGGCTGACGTTCAGCGCCGCCGCGCTGCCGCCGCCGGCCGTCTGTTGTCACTTGGTCGCCATGACGACCGTGGGCGCCCCGAGGCGAACGAGGCCGCACGCGCCGGCCGGCCGGCAGGCAAGACGAGCGGAGGCCGGCGGCGCGTCGCTGGAGACACCTAGCGGCGACTGCGGGCCCTGCGCGGGCCCGGCCACGGCGACTGGTCCACGCTCAGCAGCCGACTCTGGTGACGTCGCCTCGGCGCTCGTGGCGCCAGCGCGGCGAGTGGCGCGTCGAAATGCAGGCCGACGACTACGTCATCAGTCCCTGTCTGGCCGGCTGAACGCATCTCTTCGCAAATGAACATCTGCACCATTCACGGGCACCTGCCATTCTGTCGACTAGTCGGCGGGGCACAATGCGGTGACGCGCGTGCAGTCACGGTGGCGGCTGCCGAACTTCACAGTCTGACACACCGCGGGGCGGCGCTGCTTTCGTATTCCAACAGTTGGACAGGCTCAAACTCTGGTGGTGGCCGGCGGGGAAGGTGGGAGGGCAGGGGAGGGGCATGTTTGCCCACCATCGAGCGGCTCCAGCCGGAGCTGACGGCGATAATCATACCTGTTCAGCCCATACACGGCTTCTGATCAGCCATGTCAAAAAGTTCTCGGCACGCCGGCGTCAGCCGCCGAAAATAGCGGACCCTGGTGGCAGTGCTGTCCGGTTTTTCGCTAATGAGGGTGCAGCATACGACTGGAGGCCCGTCGGCGGCGTTTAGCGACAGGAAGCAGGGAGTAATGACGGCCTGTCATCGACTCCGCACCGGCGCCGAGCAGCAACAAAGACTCTGCACTGCTGGACTGACGCCGGTGTGCTGACAGCCGGGCACCGCGCTGACGGAGCTGGCCATAACCGGTCATTGTGCTGTTGGCAGCAATGTCAACCGAGATCAAACGCGTCGGCACACACTGTGCAATCAAACTGTACGTCGGCACTATGTTCACAGCATGTCTGTGCATGAGTGTTCTCAAGCGCATTTGTGGCAGGGACGTTGCTTTCAGGAACTTATTTGGGGGAGGGGACGATGCATGGGGAAATGAGCCCCCTCTTCATATGGATTGGGGGAGGGGGCACACATCGTATGGTCCCATGTTATACGTTGGAATTATTGGAGGGGCGGGCAACGTTGTCATTGAAGAGGAACTTTCCCCTTCAAAAGTATACAAAACAACACCCATGATTTGTGGATATATGTCCCTTCACTAGAATGACACCATTGAGCCGAATCCCCACTCCAAACATATTTTGCCGTCCCCAAGTCATGGAAGGAAGAATCGATCAATACATTCCCATTCCGCTTCCATCGCATTCCCATAGCTTCCAGATAATTGTTTCATCACGTTCCTATGGTGTCCCCATTACGTTTCTATAGTCTCCACACAATGCTTCCATCACGTTCCTATAGCGTCCAGAAAACATTTCCATTACATTTCTGTAGTGTTCATGCAACGTTTCCACCACGTTTCGGCCGGGATCGTACCGCGGCTTGCGTGGAAGCCGATAGTTTGCGTGCTATCAGATGGCCTGGTTTTGCTTTGAACTCGCTGGCCCCGGATAAGATGATGTTCAGACAAGGTCGCAAACATTTTGCATCCGGCTTGGGAAAATATGCACGCATATCAGAAGCATGCGTAACCAGATGTGATTCCTGGATGCATTCAGGTTTGAGATACATTCATCACGTTCGGCATGCAGAGCACATTATATAAATAGAGCATCAGGGGCGTAGGCGAGCTCTTGAAAAGTGGTGAGGTCAACGCTATTTTATCGCATATTGCTAATCATTCAGATCACAAGAAGTCTGGGGAAGGGGGACCCCTTAGGCCCCACGGTCCAGTGCCCAAAATGCAATCAGCTTTTGCAGGACGGCTTGGTTTTCATTGGGTCTGTACCGAATTAGCTGCACTATTATTCCTCGCCTCCCGAACCAACCTCGTCAACACCTTCCAATGTGAGGTGGTGCTGCCGCCTCCTCACCACCTTCCAATGCGAGGTGGTGCTGCCTCATCGTCACCACCTTCCAATGCGAGGTGGTGCTGCCGCCTCCTCACCACCTTCCAATGTGAGGTGGTGCTGCCGCCTCCTCACCACCTTCCAATGCGAGGTGGTGCTGCCGCCTCCTCACCACCTTCCAATTTGAGGTGGTGCTACCGCCTCCTCACCACTTTCCAATCTGAGGTGGTGCTGCCGCCTCCTCACCATTTCGCTCATGAATGAAAGGGGGTACGGGACAGGAGAAAAACAGGACGGTGCGTCACGAGGAAAATCCAGTCATATCGTATTTTCATACTCTCGATCAACCAGTGTGTCTCCACGACAGACATAAGGTAAATATTTGTCAAAACGGCGGGCAACGTCAAATGCGCCGTGCACCGAATACATTTAGAACAGTAAATTGAATACTAAAGTACGGCTCAGGTTCGCGAAAATCTATTCACATATCACTTCAACTCCTAATGTGCATGGCTAGCATGTCGGGCTTGGCCAGGCCAAGCTTTTGTAGACTTCATTGAACGTGATTATATTTCTTGTAAACTTATAAATGCCGTCTCAAGACCTCTGCAGGGCAAGCAAAGTTATTGAGCCCAAATTCGGACCACAAAACATCCCAGGACGTCGTGAAAGCTCACCAGAGGTCAATCGAGTTGAATAACTTCGTTTCGCCTCGGGAAGGCCATCGGTAGATCGGCTAAGCTAAGCATTGGTGCATTTCTGCGATGCACCGAGAGCATGACTGTTTTAGTAGTACGCTGTATCAAACAAGACACATCAAGCAACCTATATCGAGCAAGCCGCATGTATTTAGAATGCTGAAGGGATGAGTTTTAGTGAAGGAGTTGGCATTCGATAACCTGAATGAAATTCCACATGGAAATTTTAATTTGTTAGTGCCTCATTAGAAAAGAACACGTCACATTACGCTGCAATTCCTAGACCCGCACCCGATGATCTCGATATGGAAAGAGGTCAGACCAACCTTGACATGACACACATGTAGGTGTACGTTGACTTTGAATATTGGCATTGTGTGGAAGGAAAATAATCAACACCCCGAATTTCCACAAATTGCTCCATTATATAGTTCATCCCTGCAATCTATGCACATACCGCAATCCAGAAATAGAAAACCATGCGGTCGTTCATCATCGAGACGGCACTTGCGAAATTGAATTGCTTGACCACTAGGGACGTCAAAGGATATTTTGGTAGGTGCTTGGATATCGCTGGTCAATTTTTTAACCATCCCTGTCTAATATCCTTAATCCCATTGTCAATGTCTTCAGCCTAAATAAACATGATCATTCTTGTTCAATTCATGCCAGGTGGTTTCATTACTAGCTATGAGTCTATGGTCCGATATGTGTCTCAGATTTCAAGGGAAGCTCGCGACACTCCAAAAGCTGTGTTTTTGCCATTGTTGGAGCATTTGCCATGAAAAGCACTTTTATCCACACGAGGAAGCTCTCTTACCACTGGATGTGACTAACCGTGCAACGGAAAGGCATTTGACCTGAATATCAGATTGGCCACAATTTGACACATAAATGTCCCTTAAATGTGATTTTTTAAGTTGAACAAGTTGCATTACAAAATGTGCATACACGCATTGAATCGCTGTTGTCGAATTTCGCAATAACCATGCTTTGCCTTGCATTGCTCATGCGATAGCAAGTCCCTCACTTTCGTTCTGGGCTAACACAAAAAACCGTGGTGGGTAAAAGAAGGAGCACGAAACAGTTCCAACTTCCGATCGTAGAATGATGCGCGACACACAGAAATCGTCCCCAACTCCACGATTCAGCTAGCCGTCTTAACTGTGGACGTCCACAACGCGTCTCCACCTACAGTGTTCCGGACACCGGCTCGTGGCGAGCTTCGAACAGTTTTCACTCACCATTTCTGCCGAGACGAGCGAATTAAGCTGTCCGGCCGCGTTCTCCGGCAACAGTCGGGACCCAATCTGATCCAATTTATCAGCTCTTTTGCGTGCATCCTTCCGCTTGACATGCGCTGAATAGGCGGACGCAATTAGGATGGCGCGCGCAGCGGTACAGGCCCAGGACTGGAGCACTGGCATTTCGGCTTCCCCGTGCCAGGCCGCCCCTCGTCTTTGAGAATCTCGCCACCGTGTGTGGAGTCACCGCGACACCACGTCATCGCCGGGTCGTAGGTCGCGCAGTGGCCCATAACAGGGCCGTCCAGGTTAAGATGATCGGCGTGCCCTGAAAAGCGTTCAATAGAGCGCTTGCATGGACAATGATGGCGCGAGTCTCTTCCACGCTACAGTATGGAAGCGCTTTACAGGGGCGGCCAATGCCGCCAGTGCAAGAACACTGCATGAGAGGAATCGCCTTGGAGAAATGATGCAACCACTCCCAATCCTGTTGCGAATCGCGATCCAGCGAAGGCGTTAATAGGACGCACATCCCCGAGCATAGCCAGGACGTCGGTGTCATTGATTCACAAGCGCGACATTATATATATATATATATATATATATATATATATATATATATATATATATATATATATATATATATATATATATATATGTGTATGTATATATTTATATTTATATATATACATATATATATATATGTATATATATATATATATAGGGATGCGTATATAAGCGCATGCTGGTACACGTATGCATATTTGCAACTTAGGCAGAGACTGCGCCCATAGACTGCCAGTTAAAAAGCTAAAACGATTCTAAAGTATCCCATGTTAAAACGGTGGAGGAATAGAAATTCCAACGCAGACTTTAATATCACTACAGTGCCACTTGAGGAGTGATCTTGCCATGGAGCGACCTGGCCACACGTTAGTTGCACCAACATTCAGTGTGATAACCTATTGAGCGGGTCCTCCAGTTATAGGCGTTAATTGTGTGGTCATTGGTTATGCACAGGCAAGGCATCGGTGTCATTTGTTCAGTAGTTCGTTTCCAGTTAATCACCTCGGTTCAGCTCCAAGGTCGAAGATATCCAGCAATAAAATTCGCAGTCGATTGTGTGGCTGACATGCCCAGTCGCTGCTCATGGTTCTGTGCAGCCAATGTCCAGAAGCTCCTGGTGTTACGCAAGAATGCTTATCATGTAAAAACCAAAGTACTCAATGGACTCGAAAAGTGCTCAATGCAATAGAATAGTGGTTTGACCCAAGTTCTCCAGCCGTTCTTACACCAAGGTGTTGCTGATTGGGTTTTGTTAACCAGTGACACCGTGGGGAGTCGATTGGGGCTGGGGGCTACCCCACCCGTGCATTTCTGTCGATAGCTTCCCAACCGCATACCTCAGCCGCATTGAACGTTGGATGCACATGGAAGCACGTTGGAAGCCCGTGACCAGGTCGCCACACTGAGTTATGACGCCGGCAGGTATCGCCACCAGCTTGAGTGTCAGTACGACTTTTGCAGAACACTTTGACTTTCTACCTCAGTTCAACATTTTCCACATCCAAATGGAAAGCAACTGCAGTACAATAGCCGTTCTGGTGAATGAGATAATAAATGGCTGTACCGTAATTCGAACAACGCCTTTGCTGGTCACCTTACAGCATCATAGCATCATTATACACGCTTAACAGAGCGCATGTGGATTGACCACAATTGCGTTATCTTGGCATCCCTCAAAGCCGTACGTTTTATTGCGCTCAATTACGGTGAAAGCACAATAAGTTCTGAAATAGCATAACCAATTTCCTTAATTGGGCATACTGCATTCAAATTTGAGATGAATACATCACATTCAGTAGAGGAGTCCAAGTTGGAAAACGTGCCTCTCGTTTTGTCATAAGTGCATTGAAAATGAGCATGTTTCAGCCGAAATGGTCGCATTTCTGCCGACGCTAGCTGCTCTGACGAATATGCAACCCCTATATGAAACGCAAATGCACTAAAGTCAATGATCAAAACAGTATTGTTGCCACGGTATGCCACGATCCTCTCTGGTTGAAAGCTTTATCTCTCAAAGTATGCCACACGCAGCTATTCACGGCAGCATCTTGCACCACACTGGCATTACATCTGTCAATCGCCAGATCAGCATGCGGGTCACGATGATCTGATGATCGGTCACGTCAGAACAGCACGCAGGCCACGCTGCATGTCAACCACGTGACCTGCGGTTTGTCAAATCAACTCGGCTATCTGTGCGAGCACAATAGGTGCGGTCACAGAACTCTTCCTTGGGACAGATTTTACAAGTACTTCATAGACTTGTGTCGTGGTCAAGTTGTTGCGGATCTAGAGAAGAGAGCAGGCCTGCTCCCGTGTGAGGAAAAAATAGGATTTCAGATGCCGTAAAAAAGAGCTATTGATGTGAAAAGTGTTGCAGTTTGATTAATCTGGGGATCTGATATGAACTTCACAAAATGAACAAGCAGGATATGCTCGGATTTCGTCGTCGCTGGAACTCTGCACATGAAAGGCTATTCCGGCTATGCATATTAAACGCCGCAAGCAGGTTATACCACCAACTAACTGAACCAACTGAGCGCGTGATAATGCTTCATAAAATGATGCAATAAAATGCTTAACCTCATGCGAGCCGACATAAACTCACGTGAACAATAATTACCCATTTAATAATTCACATAAAATAGCACATTTCCAACTATGAACATTAGGTGGTGCCTAGTTTCAGTCTGTGTCACCATTGATACTTCAATGTTCGCCATCCTCAGTCTTGAACAGTCGCTCGCTTAGACTTACATGCCATAGCATCTTGTACAGTGGAGGGTGAACACGTTTGTGATGCAATTCAAGCGGATGGCGTGGGATGAGTGCCGGACCTACTCGTTAACGTTGAAGCATTTTTTCTGGTCCGTCGTTTAGTTTCTGAGGTATTCATGAGGGGGTGGGGTGTGGGGGGGGGCGATCGGTGTCGATTGTAGCTTCCGGCCTCCCTGGGTGCCAGAGAGTAGGAATCTACTTCAGGCTACGACGGATTAAGGGATGCGATGCACTTATTCGAAGTGCAACTATCTGCATCGATGTGAATTGATTGGCCCCGTAAACTACCCGGTAAAGCGATGCTGTCGCTTCTCCTTCTGCCGAGTGTCGGTAGACCGCCTGAGGTGCAAAAAAACAGACAAACTATTCGTTTCGGACCATCACAGCCAGTTGACAAGATTGAATTGTGACGAGATTGTCGCACAAACTAACAATAACGTACGTTGACAGTACCGCAAACAACTAACAATGACGTACATTGGAGCTTGCCCAGGGCCGCAGAGGACTGCATCGTAACGTACACGGGTGAGCGTCACCACTGCGTGGTGTTAGTTGGATTAGGCGCCGCCCGCAGACGACGGCCGAACTGCACATCCGATCCAGCATTGACAGCACTCATGCTGGCGGCACCACAGGGCAGGCCTAATCGTCGGCGTTGTGCGGGACGAATGGGCTCCGGAAGGTGTTCTGTGCCGTCGGCGCGCGACGTTCCTGCTGTTGCGGTCAGCTGCTGCCTGCCGCCATATAAGCCACGCCTATGCAAATATTTGCTCGGTCGCTGGGCGTCTGACAAAGCCTCAACTTGTGAGGAAACTCGGCCAACAGCGCCGGCGAGTTCAGTCGACTATCCGTCGTCCATGCCGGGCAGTCAACGGCGAGGCTGCGGTCAACGGCGCGGCTGCAGCCAACGGCGAGGCTGCAATCAACGGCGAGGCTGCAGCCAACGGCGCGGCTACAGTCAACGGCGCGGCTGCAGTCAACGGCGCGGCTACAGCCAACGGCGCGGCTGCAGTCAACGGCGCGGCTGCAGTCAACGGCGCGGCTGCAGCCAACGGCGCGGCTGCAGCCAACGGCGTGGCTGCAGTCAACGGCGCGGCTGCAGCCAACGGCGTGGCTGCAGTCAACGGCGCGGCTGTAGTCAACGGCGCGGCTGCAGCCAACGGCGCGGCTGCAGCCAACGGCGCGGCTGCAGCCAACGGCGCTGCTGCAGCCAACGCAGCCAGAACGGCTTCACCTGCCGTGAGACGATCCATGATGTCTGTTGGCAGACGCCGACACAGGATCGGCTTCAGCTGCCGTAGGACGATCTATGGCGATGTCGGCCGATACCGACACAGGAATGCGGGCGGGCAGCTCGTTCAGACACAGACACATATAGACGCGTCTGCACGCACAGCAACAGACACAGGCGCAGGCCCCAACGCATACACAGGTATAGACGCTATCTGAATGCATATCTGGCGGAGGAAATGGACGGATACTAACTGCCGCGATAGACACGGTCACCACGCATGTATGCTGTCGACGATGTCATTGGTAGCTGTATCATGCATTCGTACAAGTTAGGGATAGACAGCTAGATCTGAGCTCAGCGTGTTTCTCTGCGACCCGCACATGATATACGAGTGTGCATCAATAATGGTGCAATACGTTGATTTATTTATTTATTAACGCATGAATGCTATGAAAGATCCACACATGTACCAGTGCGGAAGCGCAAACACACGCAAGGGCTCAGGCAGGAGATGAAATATGGACGCGGGCACAGGTACATCCTGAGACATAAACATACAGTAAACATAAGAATAGCATACAACCGCCAGATGAGACAAGCTTCAATGGTAGAACACACTTTGTGGTGGATAACTGTGACCATGACGATACCAATAAACTTGAGTGTATTTATGCGGTATATATTGAGCATGCACCACATCAAATGGCCTTCGGTCGCAGCGTCGCTAGACCAACGCTGTTCTGGTTGTAGGCACTGTTGGTGGGCACTAGTGCAGGAAAGAATGGAAACACGGGCGCCGCAACAGGACAAACACAGATGTGGCTACATACACGGACCCGGACAGTGACACAGACCGGGACTCATGTGTAGACACGGGCTCAGGCACAGAGAAGCGGCGCGAGGAGTAAAGCAGAGACAGGAAAAGACAGCACAATAACAGGCAAACACACACACACACACACACACACACACACACACACACACACACACACACACACACATCAGGAACAGGCGCAGACATTTGTACATGTTGGCGCGATCTTTAATCAAAATCCAGGAATAGACCCAAGTTCAGATCCCGATCCAGGCCAAGATCCAGACCTAATCTCAGGCTTGGGAGTCAGAACTAGGTCCAGCTCCAGACCAGGGTCACCGACCAAGTCCCAGATCCAGACTCAAGCCCATACGAACACAAACCCTGGTCAAGGCCAAGGTCCAAAACCTGGGCCCAGAACAAAGCCCAAACTCAGACGCAGACCCGGGCGCTCAGACCTAGATCCAGACCCAGAACCAGACTTGACCCCAAACCTCATCGAGCAAGATGTGCCACAAACCAACCTGATAAACAGTCTGACTCGCACACATGCATAGGTGGGCTACGGACACAGTGCATGCACTCAACCCGTTCATGCTTTAGGTCACTCAGTCAAACCATGGCTTGTGCTGCCTTGTCTGCTAGCTATTTATGGCAGCAGTCGCATGTTTGTTCTACATGCACAAGCGTTGGTGGTCATGGCCATCGTACCAGTGTAGCATCACACCCACCACCCTACCTCACCACCTTGCCTCTGTGTACTAACGTAGCAAAACACCCACCACCCTACTCCTACTTTAGTGTGCCAGGGAGCAGCACGCTCAAAACTTTACCTTAGTGTACTAACGTAGCAGAACACCCACCACCCTACCTCACCCACCTTACCTTAGTGTACTAAAGTAGCAGAACACTCACCACCTTACCTTAGCCTGTCAGCGCAGCAGCGCGCTCACAACCTTACATTAGGGTCTGTTCCCGTGGCTCCACTAACCTCCACAAACCTCGACTGGTCGCTCCCGCGGCCAACCCAGTGGAAATTTGTCCTCCACCAACCTCCACCAGTGGAGCAAAAGCTCCACCACCCTAGGAGCATGGTCCAGTTATGACTTTTCAGTGGAGCTCAATTATGGCGCACTTATTTCATATATTTGCACGTAATCAGCGTTCTTCGTCATTTGAATCTCATCTTCATGCATCAACTGAATACCAGGATCATCCTTCGCAATGCAAATATGAAATTACAACTATGAACAATAATCGAATTAACAGATGCAGACCACATAACATCCTTTTTGTGGCCTTTGATCTACGTCATTCGCCCTAGGGGGAAGATGTTACTTTACCGGCGGGATCCGCCGCAATCCCCGTGCCGCAACTTAGTTCTTAGTTCTAAGATTGCACTCGAGCCCGATCGTCGAGGTCGAAAAAGTTGAGATGGGGAAATGCCCGCATCGGGTAGAAAAGCGTCTCGGGGCCCAGGTAGCCAGACATCAGATTATATGCTGTACATTAAGAAGGTAGGCTATAACCAACCACAAAACTGGGGAGGCGATGCCTGGTGTTCAACCGAGATGGAAGAGAGATTGCTTGGTTCATCCCATAGGCAAAAATAACATCTGTTCTCCCCGCTGTCCCTGAGGGCACATGCATCGCTAGAAATAAAGACAAGTTTGGGACTTAGTATTATAAGTCATACTATATACATTGTGCGATCATCTGGACAAACATTTGAGGAGCAATTTGACCAATAGCGCCAGATACAGCGCCAAACTTTTTATTGCGGAATTCAGACCACTTTCAGCTGATTTCCCCACCGGTCGTTCCTGTGGGCAGGTCTCAACAATACTCAACTAACCTCCACTGAGTTCCTTCTGGTAGAGCCACGGGAACAGACTCTTAGTGTACTACCACCCAGTAGCAGAACACCCACCACCTTACCTTAGTCTGTCAGCGTAGCAGTACGCTTACTACTTTACCTCAGTGTACTAACATAGCAACACACCCACTATCCTACCTTAGTGTACTAACGTAGCAGCATACCCACCACCTTACCTTAGTATGCCAGTGTAGCATTACACTCACCACCCTACCTTAAAGTGCCAGCGTATCAACACACCAGCAACCTTACCTTAGTGTACTAACCTAGCAGCACATTCACTACCTTACATTAGTGTACCAGCGTAGCATTACACTCACTACATTACCTTAGTGTACCAATATAGCAGCACACTCACTACCTAACCTTAGTGTGCTGGTGTAGCATCACCCTCACAACCTTACCTCAGCAGCACACTCACTACCTAACCTTAGTGTGCTGGTGTAGCATCACCCTCACAACCTTACCTCAGCAGCACACTCACTACCTAACCTTAGTGTGCTGGTGTAGCATCACCCTCACAACCTTACCTCAGCAGCACACTCACTACCTAACCTTAGTGTGCTGGTGTAGCATCACCCTCACAACCTTACCTCAGCAGCACACTCACTACCTAACCTTAGTGTGCTGGTGTAGCATCACCTTCACAACCTTACCTCAGCAGCACACTCACTACCTTACCTCAGTGTGCTGGTGTAGCATCACCTTCACAACCTTACCTCAGCAGCACACTCACTACCTAACCTTAGTGTGCTGGTGTAGCATCACCCTCACAACCTTACCTCAGCAGCACACTCACTACCTAACCTTAGTGTGCTGGTGTAGCATCACCCTCACAACCTTACCTCAGCAGCACACTCACTACCTAACCTTAGTGTGCTGGTGTAGCATCACCCTCACAACCTTACCTCAGCAGCACACTCACTACCTAACCTTAGTGTGCTGGTGTAGCATCACCCTCACAACCTTACCTCAGCAGCACACTCACTACCTAACCTTAGTGTGCTGGTGTAGCATCACCCTCACAACCTTACCTCAGCAGCACACTCACTACCTAACCTTAGTGTGCTGGTGTAGCATCACCCTCACAACCTTACCTCAGCAGCACACTCACTACCTAACCTTAGTGTGCTGGTGTAGCATCACCCTCACAACCTTACCTCAGCAGCACACTCACTACCTTACCTCAGTGTGCTGGTGTAGCATCACCTTCACAACCTTACCTCAGCAGCACACTCACTACCTAACCTTAGTGTGCTGGTGTAGCATCACCTTCACAACCTTACCTCAGCAGCACACTCACTACCTTACCTCAGTGTGCTGGTGTAGCATCACCCTCACAACCTTACCTCAGCAGCACACTCACTACCTAACCTTAGTGTGCTGGTGTAGCATCACCCTCACAACCTTACCTCAGCAGCACACTCACTACATTACCTCAGTGTGCTGGTGTAGCATCACCCTCACAACCTTACCTCAGCAGCACACTCACTACCTTACCTCAGTGTGCTAGTGTATGAACACTCACTCACTATCTTAGCCGGTGGTCGCACTTCACTCTGGCTAAAATAACTCACGTACTTCACAATGGCAAAGAAATGGAGACGCGCATACAGGAAGCGAAGCACATGGTCTCCTTGCTAATTCTGTCTGCAACAATGTTCACCTCTGCACCCTGAACCCTCTCCCCAAGAGCACACGTGTGGAAATTTCGTGATCCAATCCAATCAAGGTCCGTTAGCTCAATGCACATTGAACCAAAACCCATTTACAATCTAACCGGTATTTTGTATTCATTCCATGTGGAAAACTGAATTGTCGCTGCAAACACAGCAATGTTGTAGCTTCGAAATAAATCCTAATTCCAATACAGGTCAGAAAGAGTTGCCAAAATTATTCCCGGTCAGATCCAAATAAAATAACATCAAAGTCGAACTCCGTAGCCCACATGACGTTGAGGCTCAGGCACGCCTTGCTATCGCCGTACATAATTGTGTCACTTGCATGCCGCATAATTTTAGTGAGTCACCCGCGTGGCTCGGCGGCGATATTCCACTGTATGTCAGGCCCAACGGCCGATATATTGAACAGCCGGGTTAGGTGAGCTCGGTACCGCCTGGGCCGCAGCCTGCAGAGCCGGAGGGCGGGAGGGCAGGCGGGCGGCTCCCGGGGCCTGTAAACACGCCAACTGTCGAGTGTTGAATGTCACACAGGCCGGCGGCGATAACACGCCCGAACGCACGGCGGCCACGTCTGTGCGCCTGCTTGCCGGGAGGGCCGAGCCGGCCCGACCGACCGCCAACGGTGGTCGGCCGTGGCGCGGCGCTGGCACGACGAGCAGGCTTCAAGACTGCGGTGGCTCATCGATGCGAAAGTGGTCGTATTGCGTTGCGGCAGTGGACACTCACAGGCTGGCTCGTCGCCGTGGTCGACAAATCGCTGGGGCTGTGCGTAACGGTTTGACTTGATTATCATTCAGTGGCGTTTGGTCGCCATTTTCTTGGTTGTTCTCCCATCCAAGCCGTAATTTCCATCCCAGATGGGCAGGCAAGTGAACAACAAAACCAGGGGCGGTCCGATGCATCGAAATCGGGTGAGGCAGTCACCACTGCACCCCCCATCCCCGAAAAAAAAATCGTCGGATTTCGACCATTATTTTTCGGTTCCCAAAATTCGGAACTTGTTTGGTACCTGTACTTTTCACGCGACCCTAATTTCCTCTTCAAATGCTTACTTTTCAGCTGGCAAGCAAAATAACATAAAGAAAGTGGCTTTGAGTTAGGTAACATGGTGTAAAAATAAGGTGTACAATAAAATGTAATATGCCAATTTCTTAGTCTAGCCTGACATTAATGAGAAAAAAATAACAATTTCCTGCAAAATAAAAATAGGAAAATTGTTTTGTTTTGTTTTTCAAAATGGACAACATAAAATCCCAATCCAACAGATCGCTTTTAATTGAAAAATTCAAATCTTCCAAATGACCCTTTGTTTGCTTTCTGGAGGTAACAGGACATGGGTAAAACATGACCTGTGAATATCTTAAAGCACAATAATAAGATGTCTTGCATGAATTATCATCAGAATTTCGTAAAATTGGTATGGCCACATGTGCCCATTCCACAGAAGCACAACACATCGGAGAGAGGAATTTAAGAATAACCAAATCAATTTTTTCGTCAGACAAAAACTATACATTTGCTAAACCTGAATATGCATTGGCTCATACTCTAAGGATCCAAGTTTATACTAAGATACAAACTTAAGTTTGTTCAGGGTTTAAGAGTCCATAAAATAATATTGTGTAGCATAGCAATTGGAAATAACACCAAAAAATTTGCACATGTGCCAACCGGTTATTCAATTTAGTCATAGCTGGTCACATTTAGAGATTGAACATATTTCCTTCCACTCTCCCTACCAAACTTCCTTGGCACTTGCAGGGCTGGATATCTGTCACTAAGTCAGGGGATCTAGATTCATATTTTCAAGGCATATTTTCACAGTGCATATGGAAAATGACAAACTAAGAGTAGCGGGATACCAAACCAGAGGGTCCAGACCACATACCAACTCCAGGCATGGGCACTTTGCTACCAACTATGAGGAACATGAACAATATTATAAGTCCAAAAATCAAACCAAACAATTAGTCAGACTAAGCCTGGTTTTCAATTCGGAACAGTTCAACATGCCAGTTCAAATTTGATGCATTGGAAGATCCAGAGCTGGTTTTGAGTTGCTTAGCGGTGCCAAGGAAAACTAATTCTCAGATTTGTTTTAATATTTTGCACAAGTTTCTAACCCATTGAAATTGTCATCAAATGTTTCTAGTTTTGCATAGATTGTGTCCCATAGCCCAATTCTGCTGCAAAGCAGGTTGTTAGGAGGGATAGCTGAAAAGGACCACATCAAAGCCCAGTCTTAGCCCACCGTTCCTAAACTCTTTTAGTTGAGCAGAATTTCTCGCAATTCCTTAATTTCATGAATCAATGGGAACTTTTTGTGTGAAGCATGTTCCGATGTAGCCCAAAAGTCAACTTGCAAACAATTTCCCCTGACGGTGCAATGCACCCCGCAGTAACGTTTTAGTTCATCTTGCGAAGGCTGCTTTAAAAAAAATTTATACCCTGCGCTTCGTATGACACGAAAGCGCATAATATGGCGACATTTGGATTAAGGCTGGCCCCACTCATACGTATTTCAGATTAGTGATAGAGCTGTTCCACGTAAATACGTAATACGTAAATCGTAATACGTAAATACGTAAATCTAAACTTAAATTTTCACGATAATTACGAATCACCAATGAACGTTTCATGTCAACTTTTTCATTTTGTAATTTTCCAATGGATAAGAGCATCGCTATGTAAGAAAATAACACTAGAAAGATCTTTCAGCTCTGCTGAGGTGAGGCACTGCCTTAAGTGCCTTAGTGGGCGGAGCGCCCCTGGAAAAAACTGTGGAAAATTTCATTGCAAATATACGCCTGTTAGGGGCGTATGCATTTGGAGATCTCGACATTAAGCGTTGCTTGAATAATCTTAAAATATGTCCTCGCTGAGTATGATTATTCACATTAGCACAGGTATCTGTTGAGACTCTGCTTGCCATAAAAGAGGAACGCTATGCAGATTACCTGCAGTTTGATTTAGTTTGGGCTGAGATGTCGTCTGGGTCTACGCTTCGAGCCCTTCAATGGTTGATTGGACTTGCCTGCAATATTCTGCCAGTAAGTTTGCTTTTCAAGAGACGGCCCTTGTCTTCAGAGCCTAACTCTGGTTTTCAAGATTCGCTTCTGGTTTTTCAGATCGAAATCTGGTACTGGCTGCTCCACGAGCGTCTCCAGATTGTAATTTTGTAGCACAGGGATGGGAGGCACTCATTCAGGGGTGCCACTTTCCAGGAGCGGGGAAAATGATGGGAAACATTTTAGGTATGTGCACTCAGAACTCCCCAAGGGGCACCAAATGGACCCGAGGGCCACTTTCGACGGATAATTCGGCCGTGGGAATACTTAAGCCTTCCAGAAGAGCAACTTCAGCTAAAAATCCACCTGAGGGGAGGGCTGCAGTTGGAGGCTTCAAATGCAGCATCGTTTTCCGCTCAGGAACACTGTTCTACGATCGGAATGACAGGCACATGTTCCAATGTCTCTCTGAATCCGCTTCTAGGCTGTTCTCTTAGATTGTCGCTTAACTATAGCACTTGGAAATCATCTATGTGGGTGGCTCTTGACTCCTCTGGAATCCTGCTGGACTGTTTCTGGGTCTTCCCCAAATATAATTGCGAACGAGAACCAATCCTAAACGAACCGAGTTTCGTGTATGTGCGACATAAGTTCATCTGAGCCACTCATTTGACTTGGTGCTCACGGTCATCCTTTTGAAACTTTGATAGCTTCAGCAGCTTTCATCTAATATTTCCTGTGCAGTACACGTATTCTTTGTTCAACGAACGGTCTCATGGCGGAACTTAGCCGGTGTCGGCCCAGCTGACACTGACTAAGTTTCACCGGTCATGCGGCCACGTCACGCCACGTGACCTACGTGCTCTGAGGCTGGTCAGGCGGCCGGGCCGGCGACCTACCTGTCCTCAGGCTAGTAGGCCGACCGGCCCAGTGCCAGCATTCTTAGAAATGTCGCGCCGAGGAATTGTGTGGCATCCACTGAGTGAGAGAACTGTGGACAGAATGGGGCGTGACATCCTGTACTATATAAGCCATTTCGCAGCGATTTGGCGCGGTGTAGTAACAAGACGTGCGGCTTATATACATGTACAGTTCTGAGATTACGGCACAACCAGAGGATCCCTGTATCAGCAAAGGTGCATCTAGTTTCGTTCGAGGCGGCTTGGTGTTCAGTGAGTGCATGACAACATTGGCAAGGCACGAGCCGTCTCACGGAATTCTTCCGGACACCTTTAGCTGGGCACGTCCAGGACATCTTTGGGCAGTTTCGGTTTGACGATACAGATGCTGCTTGATATTGTGATATTCGACAGCATCTCTGGGTCTTGACAAGGCAGATCTGAACATCTGGTATCGCATGTCATCACCTGGAGTCGCATACCGGTAATCACCGAGAAGGCCTCACACGCGCTCCCATGTCTTGTTCAATTTCAGAAGATTCTAGCTTTGACAACTTTTGGGACTGCAAAAGCCGTTTTCACCAAGCTACTCATGACACCCTTAGTAGCACAGCGTGGGTTAATTTCAGGAATTAGGCTAGACTGGGCAGCAGGCTAGTTGAGTTAATGGAATGGTTTGCACCTGCTGCCAACACACCATAACTTTACGGGAGTATTATTCGATTCCTCGGGGACGTTCTGACCATTTTTTTTTGTGTGCTTAGCGTGCTCCATTAGATTGTTAAGTTATTTATCAGAATCGTTACGGTGTCCCACCAAACGCCGCCAGATCTAGGAACTTATTTTGGAACTACACAAGATATGGCAGCGAGCGTGAGACCCGCCCGCTGATTACTGGCAGGTGCTGCCAGATCTGTTTTGCCAAGGTGCTGTCATATATCGGAATATCAGACTTATCTTAGCTCGATGCTGCCAGTCCGAAATTAGCCAAAGCTTTCTTCTCGCCGTGTTGTCCTGAACGTTCCCTAAAAAGCTTCATCAAAACAGTGACAGATACCATAACCGCTCTCCTTTGTCGAATACGTTGCATAATCTCAAACCTTAATGCATTGTGCCACACGAGATGTTATAATCTCTAGTTCAGCGCGTGCAGTTTGAGAGCCACATGGACACCATCGGGTGTCCCGGCTCATCCAGCGTTCTTGATGGCGCCTCCCACTGGTGCCCACAGCATGATTATTGGCTCGTATTTCCTCCGAATTAATTTTGAATAGCCTTTAGCCTCGTTCGGACAGCTCCCAAAATGTCATTGACGCTCCTGAAATGCTCTTGAAAACGTGTTCGACTGTCATCATGTCCTTTTGGAGCTGAGCTCGGCCACACTTGCAGCTAGCGTGGGGAACGTTTTTTTTTTCGGCTTTCCCTCCAGCGTCAGCTACGGCGTGCCCTGCGTCAGTGTGTGCGTGTGTGTGTGTGCAGGCCTCAGGCTTCCAGACCGATCACGGCATGCTGTGGCGAGTCAGTGTGTGTGAGTGTATATGTGTGTGTGTGTGTGTTTGTATGTGTGTGTGTTTGTATGTGTGTGTGCGTGCATGTGTGTGTGTGTGTGTGTGCAGGCGTCAGGGTCCCAGGTCGGCCAGAGCTGGCCGCGGCACGTCTGCCGAGGACTCTAGTTAGACAGAGGTGGCCTCGCCGGCAGCAGGTGGTCGCTGCAGCTGAAGAAATAGCCGACAGGAGGGCAAGCCTCGCCGGGTGATCCACTCGCAGGCGCTGGGACACAACTGGCGGGAGCGCAGCGGCGCACGCAGGGCATGTGTGTAGGGGCGCAGCGGCGCACGCAGGGCATGTGTGTAGGGGCGCAGCGGCGCACGCAGGGCATGTGTGTAGGGGCGTAGCGGCGCACGCAGGGCATGCTTGCAGGTGCGCAGCGGCGCACACAGGGCATGTGTGTGGAAGTACAGCGGTGCACACAGATGCTATGTGTAGGAGCGCAGCGGCGCACACAGGGCTTGTGTGTAGGAGCGCAGCGGCGCACACAGGGCATGTTTGTAGGGGCGCAGTGACGCACACAGGGCCGCTGTAGGGGCATGTAGGTAGTGGCACAGCGGCACACAGGGCATGCATGTAGGGGAACAGCGGCGCACAGGGCATGTATGTAGGGGTGCGGCGGCGCACACAGGGCGTTTATGTAGGAGCACAGCGGCGCACAGGGCGTTTAGGTAGGAGCACAGCGGCGCACACAGGGCATGTATGTAGAGGCACAGCGGCGCACACAGGGCACCATTTGGGGGCGCAGTGGCGCACACAGGGCATGTATGTGGGGGCGCAGCGGCGCACACATGGCCGCTGTAGGGGCACGTAAATAGGGGCACAGCGGCACACAGTGCATGTATGTGTGGGCACAGCAGCGCACACAGGGCATGTGTGTAGAGGCGCAGCGGCGCACGCAGGGCATGCGTGTGGACTCAGTGGCGCACGCAGGGGATATGTATAAGAACTCAGTAGTACATACACGATGTGGGCCCACGGACTTTGTGGTGTGCACAGGGGATGAGTGCAAGGACCCAGTGGTGTTCACAAGAGATGGATGCTAGGCCTTTGCGATGTGCACAGGAGATGGGTGCAAGGATTCAGTGGTGTGCACATGACATGTGTTGCGTCTCTGCCGGTACATAACAACATGCATATGAGGATGCAGTGGTACACATATGACATGTATACAGAGATACAGTGGTGCACACGGGGTATGTGCACCCTATGGGTGTAGGGTGGGTGTAGGGTGGGTGTAGGGTGGGTGTAGGGTGGATGTAGGGTGGGTGTAGGGTATGGGTGTAGGGTGTGTGTAGGGTATGGGTGTAGGGTGGGTGTAGAACATGGGTGTAGGGTGGGTGTAGGTATGGGTGTAGGGTGTGGGTGTAGGGTGGGTGTAGTGTATGGGTGTAGGGTATAGGTGTAAGGTATGGGTGTAGGGTGGGTGTAGGGTACGGGTGTAGGGTGGGTGTAGGGTGGGTGTAGAGTATGGGTGTAGGGTGGGTGTAGGGTATGGGTGTAGGGTGGGTGTAGGGTATGGGTGTAGGGTGGGTGTAGGGTGGGTGTAGGGTGGGTGTAGGGTGGGTGTAGGGTATGGGTGTATGGTGGGTGTAGGGTATGGGTGTAGGGTGGGTGTATGGTATGGGTGTAGGGTGGGTGTAGGGTATGGGTGTAGGGTGGATGTAGGGTATGGGTGTAGGGTATGGGTGTAGGGTGGGTGTAGGGTATGGGTGTATGGTGGGTGTATGGTGGGTGTAGGGTATGGGTGTAGGGTGGGTGTAGGATATGGGTGTAGGGTGGGTGTAGGGTGGGTGTAGGGTGGGTGTAGGGTGGGTGTAGGGTATGGGTGTAGGGTGGGTGTAGGGTATGGGTGTAGGGTGGGTGTAGGGTGGGTGTAGGGTAGGTGTAGGGTGGGTGTAGGGTGGGTGTGGGGTGGGTGTAGGGTATGGGTGTAGGGTGGGTGTAGGGTATGGGTGTAGGGTGTATGTAGGGTGGGTGTAGGGTGGGTGTAGGGTGGGTGTAGGGTGGGTGTAGGGTATGAGTGTAGGGTGGATGTAGGGTATGGGTGTAGGGTATGGGTGTAGGGTATGGGTGTAGGGTATGGGTGTAGGGTGGGTGTAGGGTATGGGTGTAGGGTGGGTGTAGGGTATGGGTGTAGGGTATGGGTGTAGGGTATGGGTGTAGGGTATGGGTGTAGGGTATGGGTGTAGGGTATGGGTGTAGGGTATGGGTGTAGGGTGGGTGTAGGGTGGGTGTAGGGTATGGGTGTAGGGTGGGTGTAGGGTGGGTGTAGGGTATGGGTGTAGGGTGGGTGTAGGGTGGGTGTAGGGTATGGGTGTAGGGTGGGTGCTGGAATGCCGGTGTGCAGCACTACTTCATTCCATCTGTTATTTTTAATTGGACTTACTCGGCAATGCTATTGCATAAAAAGCAAGCTTCGGGACACCAGGAGCTTTTGCTTTTTTTGCAGACTAAAAGCTAATCAGCGAAAATAATGCATGCTTATTTTCAGGAAATTCCATTATGGAGGACATGAGAAAAAATAGCATAGCTATGATAAGCTATCATAGCTATCATAACTATGATAGTTATGTTTATCAGAATGCAAATGCTTTATCAGGACCCAACAGGATACAAGTATACCAAGCAGAGCCTATTTTACATTAGATCGTTTTGCGTCTCGGCTTGATTTCGACTGTGTGCCGGTACAAGCGTTGACAGTGCACCTTTGTCCACAGGTGGATCACGACACGACGCGTGGCAGGGTGAGTACCGCACAGCCACTGGGCTCGCCAGCGCTGGTCACTCCAGACACGCAGTGACTGAGCACAGCTCTGACACAAGTCACACCCAGACCCGACACAATTATCCCACAGGTCATACCCAGAACACGACACATCCCTCACACAGGTCATCCACAGATCCCGACACAACCTTAACACAGGTCATCACTAGACCCGATACAACTCTCATACAGGTCATACACATACCCAACACAACACTCACACAGGTTATGTACAGATTCTGGCACAACTCCTACACAGGTCATACCCGACCCGACACAACTCTCACACAGATCATACCCAGATCCCGACATAATGCCCACACAGGTCATACCCAGACCCGACACAACTCCCACACAGGTCATACCCATATCCTGACGTACCTCTCACACAGGTCATATCAGGATCCGGCACAATTCTTCAACAGGTCATACCCAGATCCCGACATAACGCCCATACAGGTCATACCCAGACCCGACACAACTCTCACACAGATTATACCCTGATCCGACACAACTCTCACACAAGCCACACAGGATGCCGATGTGATGAGACCAGCCGGTAAACATTGGGTGTTCAGATCGATATTTGGAACATAGTATGCTCAGATTCATCTTCAGTACACTGGGGTTTGCATATTAATGCTGGGAACATGGAGTGCCTGCATTCAGGCTGCATCTTGCAATGCAAGGTTCTCGGATCAATTATCGGAACGCATGGTGCTTTTATCAATCACCGGACATGATACTCTCAAATCGAGCGCATTAATGCGAGAATCTCAAATAATTCAACAAAGTACAGAGTGGCAAGATCAAACTGTGGAAACCTCCCACGACCTCCACCAGCACCCTTGGAAAACACAGTGCACTCAGAGTAGGTACTTTTTCGAACAGGCGCCGGCCCATCTCCTTCAAAACTCAGCTTTAAACTTTGACCGCAGCGTGTTGAAATCGCATTCTTGCTAAACGCCGTGTGCGCAGATCAAATACTTCCAGAACACGCCGTCAGCTGAACTGACATAACTGCCTTATAAGTGCCGTCCAAACTACGGAGCTCTCGGTGTCCAACCCACTCACATCCGACAACACTCACAATCTGCATCGTAAGCGCCAATGAGTGGCCGATAAAGCCATGCCATACCATCGGGAGGCTGCACGCCAAACATGTCGAGAGCTAAACGCCAAGGTTTTAAAGCGGTTCATTGCTCCAAAGTCAGAGCGAAGTTCACCGGGAGGAGGAGCGTAAATCATGCCTCACCTCAGCCGTCAACGCTGCATAATGATACAACTTTGGAGGGAAACTGCCGCAGTAGCTATTTTGCCAAATGCTGTCCAGAGAGCGATGCACCTTCAGTGAGAAGCATTGGTAGATAAGGCGTCCTATTTGTAGTGGCAGAGAGGATTTGTCAAGTGTTTCCAGTAATGCAGCGATATGGCTCTGCAGAGCAGTGGCGCGGCACGGCTGGCCAATGAACTGTGGCCAAATGCATGCAGTGCGGGGTAGGACAATAGCCGATGCGAAAACTGCAAGTGGTTTCTGCACTTGTGCGGCTTCATCAGCATAAACTTGCCCGAAACCCGATCGGCTCTACGCAAAACGGCTAGAAAGCTTATGTTCATGCCTCAAACTCATGCGATGCTGGTTTGTCAATGCGTCTATGATTCCATGTCTGCAGTGCTGTACCGTTACAGTTACGATAGCCGTTGATCGTCAAAGCTGTCCGCATTCGTGCTGGAAGACAATTCATTCCACCCGGTACCAAACCATATATCTATTTATGCACGAATCACGCACTGCCTTACTCTCATTAACTCATGATCACACAGGCACAGAAAGCGAATAAGTGCAGTGAGAAATATTCATAGGATAAATCAGCACGCTTTCAGAAATCATGCTCCATTCAAGGCGAAAAATCAGTGCTTGTCCGCTTACCTGTCCAGTCTTCACCCACTCACCAGAACCACCGTCTGAGTGCGCTATAAGGGAACCCATACAATTCTGCTTCTTCCGCTTACCAAACCAAGCATGCGTTATGGCGGTCTGAAAGGTGACAAGCTTACCTTTTGCTTTCCAGACGCTATGAACTAACAATTAAAAGGTTAGCACCCCCGTCATCACTTGACATGGAGTGGTCCAAAGCAAAACAATGAAAAACAAAACACAGTAATGAAAAGCAAAACAAAACAAAACACAATAAACGGCCGTTCACGTGCCTTTGTGTGCATCGTTCACAAAGGCAATGTCTCCCGAGGTCTGGGGACAGTGTTTGGCGACGTCTGGAGACGGCGCGACCTCACAAAGACAGCGTCTGCTGACGTCTGGAGACTGTGCGACCTTACAAAGACAGTGTCTGTCGACGTGTGGAGACGGCGCGACCAACACGTCCGTTCCTGACGGTCTGTCTCTGTTCGCGTGTATGCGGCGCTGCACAGTCGGCCGTGTCTATTTTGGCGTCGCTCCCGCCGTGGCATTCACTGGCACGAAGGCGCCGCCCGTCGGCAAGGCGCACGTGGACGTTCCAGAACCGACCGGGCACCACGTGGACGTTCCAGAACCGACCGGGCACCACGTGGATGAGCCGGAACCGACCGGGCACCACGTGGACGAGCCGGAACCGACCGGGCACCACGTGGATGAGCCGGAACCGACCGGGCACCACGTGGACGAGCCGGAACCGACCGGGCACCACGTGGACGTTCCAGAACCGACCGGGCACCACGTGGACGTTCCAGAACCGACCGGGCACCACGTGGATGAGCCGGAACCGACCGGGCACCACGTGGATGAGCCGGAACCGACCGGGCACCACGTGGACGAGCCGGAACCGACCGGGCACCACGTGGACGTTCCAGAACCGACCGGGCACCACGTGGATGAGCCGGAACCGACCGGGCACCACGTGGACGAGCCGGAACCGACCGGGCACCACGTGGACGTTCCAGAACCGACCGGGCACCACGTGGACGTTCCAGAACCGACCGGGCACCACGTGGATGAGCCGGAACCGACCGGGCACCACGTGGACGAGCCGGAACCGACCGGGCACCACGTGGATGAGCCGGAACCGACCGGGCACCACGTGGACGAGCCGGAACCGACCGGGCACCACGTGGACGTTCCAGAACCGACCGGGCACCACGTGGATGAGCCGGAACCGACCGGGCACCACGTGGACGAGCCGGAACCGACCGGGCACCACGTGGACGTTCCAGAACCGACCGGGCACCACGTGGACGAGCCGGAACCGACCGGGCACCACGTGAACGTTCCAGAACCGACTGGGCACCACGTGGACGAGCCGGAACCGACCGGGCACCACGTGGACGTTCCGAATCCGATCGGATACCGTTGGGTGGCGCAGTACACCTTCCCCTCGCTGCTGCTGAATCGCTGCATCCCCCCGCCGCCACGTCCTACGCCATCAGAAAGGGCGGGTCGAGTTATCAGTAGCGCAGTTACAAGACGATGATGCATCTACATTGCCGGAGGGGACAGTTCATCTGCATTGCCGAAGAGAGCAGTGCGCTATGGAAAAGGCAGTTCATCTGCATTGTCATAGAGGGCAGTGCATTATGATGAGGGCAGTTCATCTACACTGTCATAGAGGACAGTGTGTTATACGGAAGACATATTCCCTAAATCGCTTTGTTGGGACAAGACAGCTTCCTCATATCGCCCAAGGAGAACAGATTTTCAATCGTGATCGGCATCTTTTCATAGATGATGAGGCAAGGGACGACGGCTACACTACATCATCATGTTGATGGCGGGGAGTTTCCCACGTCACCAGCTAGAAGAACCTGTCCCCACTGTACCACAGAAAAAGTAGAACAGTGGTTCAATTCACAAAAGTTTTTTTCTTCAAACATTTCGCCGTGTGTCAGGATAGCGAGCTACCAACTGCACTTATCTGTGCTATGCAATGCGCCGCGCGGGCTTTCACGTATTTTGGTCGTGAATTTACAGCTGCCTTGCCCCAAGGCTTCGTTGCAAATATTACATCCCACCGATTGGATTGCTGATTGGATTTGACGCTGGAACGTCTTAGCTGGGCGTCCAGTGTACCCCAGCTCCATAATGTCCTCTGCCTGTGAGGCCGGATCTGCCCTTTGGCTCGGCGTAGTCGTCTAGTGTGAATCTGAGTGCCGCTGCCCACGCATACGCTGAGACCTCGCTCGGCTGTGCTGCACTGGATCTCAGTGCTAGGCGTCGAGAGTCTGATGTGGCGAAAACACGGCCCTGCCAGTTTCGGCACCCCGTGTCCAGTCCCCACGGCGCAAGTTCCCCTGCTCAGCATCTGACCTTGTCTGAGCACTTGGTTTTCGACTTGCGACCTCGCCGCACCACAACACTGACTTTAGTTTTCAAGTTGTTGACCACTTTCCAGCAAGTCATTTATGTCTTCGGTATAATTGGTGCCTCGTGCCATTGGGTGGGTTCCGCATCTTCTTTCTTGAATTATTTTCCTGAAAGAAGAAAGTATTTTCTCCGTTATTCTTTCTGGGCCCTTGTTGTGCTGGTCTGATGACCCATGACGATGGATGCTGTGACATGCGGAGTCTAATCCAGTCCCGGCTGTGATAAGCCCGGAGTCCAGTCTTAGACAAGCTTTGCACGGCTCCAGCCTGGCTGTCATAAGCTGCCATTCTGATCGTAGCCTAGCTTTGACAGGCCTGCAGCCTGGCCTCAGGCCTCTGGCCTGACCCTAGCTCGACCTAAGATCGGTTCGGTTGCTCCGGCAGCTCGACCTCAGCCCGATCTCATCCAGGTTGTGATAAGACGTCGGTCCGGTCTCAGGCTGATGTCAGCCCGGCTGTGTTAGCTCGGCAGTCCGGCCTCAGCCCAACCATAGCCCGATGTCAGCCCGACTGTGGTGAGTCGGCAGCCCGATGTCAGCCCGGTTGTGGCGAGTCATCAGCCCAACGTCAGCCCGGCTGTAGCGAGTCATCAGCCCAACGTCAGCCCAGCTGTAGTAAGTCGGCAGCCCGATGTTAACCCAGCTGTGGTGAGTCGGCAGCCCGATGACAGCCCGGCTGTGGTGAGTCGGCAGCTTGATGTCAGCCCGGCTGTGGCGAGTCGACAGCCCGACGTCAGCCCGGCTGTGGTGAGTCGACAGCCTGACTTCAGCCCGGCTGTGACGAGTCAGCAGCCCGATGACAGCCTGACAGAAGCTCGGGCAGCCCGGCCCCAGAATTGAACCGCCCGACTGGAAGTCCTGCTGCGTGGCACAGGAAGAGGGGACGTCTAGGGGCCCACCGGGCGGAGGGAGGGGGACGCCGATGCCACTGGAGCCCCCCCCCCACGCAGCCGTGTGGGGAGACTGGCGACGGCAACTCCACATTGCAGTTCCATTGTCATCAGTCAACTCACGTCGCTCGGAACTCGCTGGGGCCTTACGAACGACAGAGCTGAAGCGTTCTAGTTTCGATTGTGCGACGGCGCACGTGAAACTCTGGTTTCAGACCACTAAATCATACATGCACACTTTTTGTCGCATCGCTTTGCGACGACATTTCTAAACAGCATGAGCACCATTTGGTGTGCTGTTTGGCTCCTGGCTGGACGCTCGCTCTGCGGCGTAACTATGAGCCGCAACAATTTAACTATCCACACAACTGCGTTTTCGGGCGAGAATTCCTCGGCGCCATGGGATTTGCATGTCTGCGAATGCCTGCCATCAATCCATGCAATGTCAAGCGGTTCTAATTTACACAAGCGCAGTCGTTTAAACTTAATGTCACGGCTTGAACAACCGAGTCACATCCCTCTTGGGGTAAAACTGCATGCTTGGAGGTGAGAAAACTGCGATTTTTCCATAAAAAACAACTCGGGTGATCTATGTTGAGAGGTTATTGTGACTCATATCAATTTAAAGAGCCGCTTGTTAGACTAGTGAGAACCACAATGCAAGTAGAGGATACTGCTCCTTACTATTTTATTCGGATGGCCATTTGAACGGTCATGGTCATTTGCCGCATTCACCGACAAAAGAATACGCCTTAGCCGCGCACCACTATTCATGTTTTCTTGGTGAAAAGGAGAGCGAACTCTGTCTCACGGCTGCGGTATAGTGCACGGCTGTGCGACGCCTGTGGGAAAGTACACGGCTGCGGTATAGTGTACGGCTGTGCGACGCCTGTGGGAAAGTACACGGCTGCGGTATAGTGTACGGCTGTGCGACGCCTGTGGGAAAGTACACGGCTGCGGTATAGTGCACGGCTGTGCGACGCCTGTGGGAAAGTACACGGCTGCGGTATAGTGTACGGCTGTGCGACGCCTGTGGGAAAGTACACGGCTGCGGTATAGTGCACGGCTGTGCGACGCCTGTGGGAAAGTACACGGCTGCGGTATAGTGTACGGCTGTGCGACGCCTGTGGGAAAGTACACGGCTGCGGTATAGTGTACGGCTGTGCGACGCCTGTGGGAAAGTACACGGCTGCGGTATAGTGTACGGCTGTGCGACGCCTGTGGGAAAGTACACGGCTGCGGTATAGTGTACGGCTGTGCGACGCCTGTGGGAAAGTACACGGCTGCGGTATAGTGTACGGCTGTGCGACGCCTGTGGGAAAGTACACGGCTGCGGTATAGTGTACGGCTGTGCGACGCCTGTGGGAAAGTACACGGCTGCGGTATAGTGTACGGCTGTGCGACACCTGTGGGAAAGTACACGGCTGCGGTATAGTGTACGGCTGTGCGACGCCTGTGGGAAAGTACACGGCTGCGGTGTAGTGTACGGCTGTGCGACGCCTGTGGGAAAGTACACGGCTGCGGTATAGTGTACGGCTGTGCGACGCCTGTGGGAAAGTACACGGCTGCGGTATAGTGTACGGCTGTGCGACGCCTGTGGGAAAGTACACGGCTGCGGTATAGTGTACGGCTGTGCGACGCCTGTGGGAAAGTACACGGCTGCGGTATAGTGTACGGCTGTGCGACACCTGTGGGAAAGTACACGGCTGCGGTATAGTGTACGGCTGTGCGACGCCTGTGGGAAAGTACACGGCTGCGGTTAGTGTACGGCTGTGCGACGCCTGTGGGAAAGTACACGGCTGCGGTATAGTGTACGGCTGTGCGACGCCTGTGGGAAAGTACACGGCTGCGGTATAGTGTACGGCTGTGCGACGCCTGTGGGAAAGTACACGGCTGCGGTATAGTGTACGGCTGTGCGACGCCTGTGGGAAAGTACACGGCTGCGGTATAGTGTACGGCTGTGCGACGCCTGTGGGAAAGTACACGGCTGCGGTATAGTGTACGGCTGTGCGACGCCTGTGGGAAAGTACACGGCTGCGGTATAGTGTACGGCTGTGCGACGCCTGTGGGAAAGCTTACGATTGTGTGACGCCTGCGTTTGCCTTCTCTCCGATTGTATCACGAGCGTGTAGTGACGCTTATTCCCGAGTCAGGACACAATGACGCTACAGCAGATATCCCAGCTAGCACTCTCGACAACTGTTGGTCTCATGATCATGCTGTCTGGCGGACGCGATGGACGAACCTTTTGCCACAGTCGACGTTTGCCGCCAACATGTAGTGTATGTACTGTATGTGGACGCTAAAGCTGAACAATTGCGTGAACCTTGCCGATGGAAACATGCGACGGGCAGACAACGGTCAAGTTGAAACAAGGTGATCGAGGACGGTGCGAAACCGTTTTGGTCTTACGAGCATGTTTGTTGGGCGTTAAGGTGACTGTGAACGGCTGGGAGATCAAGGGGTCTTGACTGCCAAAGCGATCCCTGTGGCTGTCAGACTGATGTTGCTCAGCCAAAGACGCTCCGATTGTGGCTGAATGGTTTGCACGGTTATTATTTGGGGCCTGTGGCAGTTTAACAAGGGCACCGTCTGGGATCATTCCAGGTCCCCTTCCCAATTAATAATTGCAAGTGATTCATGCTTCGCATTTGTCACACAACTTACCACTTATTTCCCTGCCAGCAATCTACTTGGGCTGAGGGTGGGCAAGTTTGACATAGCTTGGGCAGTGTCCAGGTTAGCCCAACTTCATCGCGTACGTCAGATCAGCTTGCATGGTCATAGCCCGCAATATGCTAGGCAAAGCCACAACTTGGGCTGAGCCCAACTAAGCGCAGTTATGCCCAACGGAGCACAGCCGGCATTATGCTGAGTATGCTGAGTAGGCGAAAAGCAACACAGGTCAGCCCGGTCTGAGGGCATGGCCAATATTCTCCCACGCTTGGCCCAGTCGGGACTTGAGCGTTTCCTTATATTCTTGTTTCATACGCCGAGCGAAGGCCAAGTAGCGCGTGGGTGGGGTCCAAGGGCACATGGGCAGGACTCAAGAGTAGAAAATGGACAGAGCCTGACTTAGTCCTTCCGGGTTCAGCTCAGCATGGGGTGTCTCTAACAATGTATATCCCTAGAGAAAGCCTCACCAGTTTCTACAAAACACTGAAGCAATGCACACCGGCAATCGACACTGACAGTGCAAGCCAGAGCAGTGCGCATACTGCCGATATCGACACTGACAGTGCAAGCCAGAGCAGTGCCCATACTGCCGATATCGCTACATATGCGTCAGTTGTTCACTTCTATAAATGTCACGTTCCACAGTTACGCTCAGGACACTAGCGTTCAGAAACGGCGCGACATGTAAGTCCAGGCGCGCACCCAGGATTTTTCCATGGGGGGGGGGGGGGCGGACCGAAAAGGGCACTTGGTCGGCTCCAAAAGGGCACTTTGCGGCCCGGGGCACACTGGAGGGTTTGCTGACCGGGGGGGGGGGGGGGGGCGTGCATTTTCCATGGGACACGTTATATGTTATAGGAAGGGCACAGCGCACTTTTAGATCAAAAGGGCACCTAATTGGGACAGGCATAGGACAGGAAAGAGCACAGGGGAATGCAATTTTTAGGCCAAGAGGGCAGTTTTGGACCCAAAGGGTCCCTTTGGCACAGGCGGGGCACATAAGGCAGGTGATTTTTGGGCTAAATTTTGGACATTCTGGCCAAGACCGCATTTTTCGGTCAAAAGGGCACTTTTGGCCAAAAGGGCACTTTGGTCTCATGGGGGTGGGGGCGGCCCCCCTCCGGTGCGCCTATGTGTAAGTCGTACGGTGCCAACAACCGTGTTCTCTGCGTTCTCAACACATTCGCGCTGTTCTCTGTGGAGCCCACTGTGAAGTTCCTAGTTCATCCATCTCCAATCAAAGGCTTAGTCAGGGTCAGGTCGTGAGTCACGTGACCCATGTGCAGCTGTGCCGGGACATGTTAAACACATTCCACGTCCAGCTGTTCGGGACGCGCGCCACACACTCACAGTGACATTGACACCACCAGTCATGACAAGGTAGGTCCGAGTACCTTGTGTTCCGCTCCGTTATTTGTGATGTCTTACTTGTTGCTTGACTGGAAATTTCGGCTCAAAATCGACTCCAAGGGCCGGTACCAGTCAATATGGATGAACATTCCCCGATAACAAGTGAGGCCAGTCCTGACTTTCTGACGCATAGTAACAATCACTTCTCTGATACCGCTGAACGGTGACCTGTCCCTGACCTGGTCAATAGTAACCTCTGGCTGACACCCCGGAACAGTGATCTATTTCCTGACCAGGGCTCTGTGTCACCACAGTACGAACAAAGATGACATTCTTCCTTTTATGATTGAAACACAACTTACCTCAATCGTAGACAAGTGCGTCATTGTTTTTCTTATGATAACGAAGCCAGATGTCAGATGACGAAGTCTGATGACCGGCTACTTCCGCCTGGTGCCCCAGACGAGCGACCGCTCCTGAAGCCGCACACCGTCGCCGCCCCCCCCCCCGACTATACCCGTCTCGGCACCCTTTCGACAGTGGGCCGCCGACGAGGCGCACTGTTCGAGTTCGACACCGAGCGTGGCCACAAATCGCCGCCGCGCCGCCATGAATCGTCCGGCGCCATGTAAAATGCATCGGCGGCCCAGCCGCGTCGGCGATCATGCAGCCGCCGGGTCGACCTGCACGTGACAGGTCGCCGCCGACGCGGCCCGACATTACCTTCAGGCGTAATTGTTGGCTGTCGTGCGGCGACGCCGCGCCGGCCACAGTTTTATTAGAGGTCTCGATTGAAAGTGGAGCGTCGGACAGCGCGAGCGGCGATGGCGGCCGGCCGGCCGCCGCCGCCGGTCACAACATGGCGTGCGCCCTAATAAACCCCTGACGTGACGGCCTAATACACCAGCTTTGCGGTAATAGATCAGAACCGGCTCCCGCCGACAGCGCTGCCGTTGATGCGGCCGGCCGGCCCCTAATCCCGCGCTCCACTCGCTGCAGCTCTGATGGAACAACGCCCGTGCGTGGCTTGGGCGCCGCCCGGCCCTGCGGTCAGGTCAGGATGCGGCCTCTCCGGGCCGCTGATTGTGAGGAGGGCACGAGCCGATTGAGAGCGGGATCCGACCGGCTGGGGTGAGGCTGTAGGCTGTGGTGGGTGCAGGTAGCTGGATGGTGGCCAGGCCGTAGCAGTGATGTGGTGTCTCCGATCCTGGCAATTTCCACGCGTCGTCACAACTATGACCGCCAAAGCTGGTATACTTATCCGGGGAAAACAAGGTCCAAGAGGCCAAGGGGACTTCTTCCGTACGTTTAGTGCTTCAGTACACTTTACTCCTCCGAATGACAATTTGAGGGTTGGGTTTCCAGTATTATTCCACTCTTGTCGAATAGCACCGAGGACCGTGCGGACAAGGAGGTAAGGAGGAAGTCCACATCGCCTTCCATGCCGGCTGCCGCATGTTAGTTGTTAGTAGTGAGTTAGCAGCAGCATGCTTTCATGCCGGGTTGTGAGCGAGGTTAGTATGGTGTCTTGCAATTCAGCTCATCTACGTCTGCTATACTTTGGGCAGCCGTTTTACGTTGTGAATTGCAAGGAAAATCGCTCGTCTACGTCTGATGGCACATCTGGGTAATCGCTTTACGTTCTTCGCCGCAAGGTAACCATTTATTTCGCATGGGAAAGCGAATCGGATCATGTACGTCAGATGCCATTTGTGGATGGCTATTTACGTTGTTCTTACGAGTATATGTGCGAGCATGCCGTGCGCGTTGGAGTGCGTGTTGAAGTGCGTGCTGAAGAACGTGTTGGTGGTGTGATGTTTACAATGCTCTTGCTAGTTTGGTGGCGTACAGATGGCCAAATGGAAATCGGAGGAATTGTGGGTGTCTGTCACCCAGAAACGATGGAAGCGAGAGGGTGATGCCCTCTTTTTGACAGAAGGCCTTAAGTGGTTGACTTTGAGTGTCAAGGCTTCTACAGTCTAGCAGGATGAGACCCGGGATATGTGTGGTGTTGCAGGTGTCGCAGTGAGATAACTGTCATAATTTCCCAAAGTGCTGGCTGTGGCGGGTGTTTGGAAGCGCATGCTGAGGTCTGAAATAAACTGATGAATTTCGCGGCCTCTAGTGTCTGTCTGGTTGTTTCCCCAGAAGGGGTGTTTAGCGTTCAAGTCTCCCATGTCCAGAACTGGTGGAGGAGCCTGAAACAGCAAGTCACTCAGCTCCTGTTGCATGGGGTTGCAGCTGACGGCGAGATGCATAGTGAGATGACAATTTTTTTGACAATGGGTGATTTTGAGGCTGACTGCCGGCTTCCGTTCAAGGGGAATTTAACTTTACTCGACTATGAGGTATACTGCTAGCGATGAGTATGGCCGCGTACCATTTCCGAATTGAACCGTTTGCGTTGTCGACGTGCCAAGTGCAATCTGAAATGCTGTTGTAGGAACTATGATCTAAATTCTTTGAATTTACTGGGAATATCACCGGCTTTCCACTGGAGAAAGAGGCCAATTGCCGAACTCGATTGGTGTCCGTTGGTGTTCCTATGCAGGGGTGGAGTCGGTGTCGTGCAGGGGGAACGATGGATCCGGTGAATAGTGTGATGAGTCAGACAAGATTGGTTGCCGGGTTCTGGTGGTGCAAGTTCTGGGGGGGGTGAATGGACTGTATGACGACAGAAGCTGGTTTTGCGCTTGGGAGGGAGGGAGCTAGGAGCTAGGTTCGATCGAAATTCGCGTAATAGGCTCTGTCTGAATGGACTTGGAGTGTGTAGTGGGCTCGGTTTGGGTGGACTTGGCAGGTGTGGTAGCGCGGTTTTTGTGGCCTTGTCCTTGCAGACAGTCTGTATTTGGACTTGGTCTTGGCCTGGTTCGGCCGGATGAGTGGGGGAAGACCCGGGGTGGGGGGCGAGAGGGAGTGTCGGGAAGACGTAATTGTGACGGGGTGGTAGCTGGTCGGTTGGTGACAGGGTGGTGAAGGGATACGGCCGGGTCCCGAAAGGGATGGGAGGGTATCGGGAAGGGAGGGGATGGAGTTCGAGTCTCCGTCTGAGGTGGGATGGAGGTGGGAAGAGGTCGAGTCTGCGGTGGGGGTGGGGCGTGGGGAGGCGAGGCTAGGTTGGGTGGGTGGGAAGGTGCCGTGGAGGTGAGGTCGAGAATTGGTGGAGCGTTGAGGTGGTAGGTGTGCTTGACTCCGGGAGCTGGCTGCTGGTGGGCTGGTGGGATGCCTTGGAGCCGGCCTAGGTGTGGGTCTCGGAGGTGAGGAAAGCGCAGCTGCATAGTTGTGCCGGACAGTGACTGCGGATCGGAGGGGTTCAGAGGTGGAAGAGTTGTTGCGTTTCGTGCTGTGATGTGTGGTACACTCTGTGCTGCCCTTACCGGCACACCTCCCTCTTGGATCCCCACTTCGGTACAGTCGGGGTCGGCAGCGGGATGCGCCCATCACAGGCTGTGCGTCTCCTTTCGATCAATGCAC